>JAUMHQ010000063.1:12313504-12332520 GCA_032361165.1 Enteromius paludinosus
TTTAAATTTCTGTTTACACAATTATTTTTTAGGTATACATACATGTGTTTTTCAAAATAGGCAGTGCGATTTTTTTTCTATGAAATTAGGGGGGGACAGCCCTCGGATAGGGGGGGACATGTCCCCCCTGTCCCCCCCGGGATTTACGCCCATGGCTGGGTGTGTGGGATATATAGCTTTTCCTTTTGACCTTACAATTCAACACAAAACCCTGAATCCACACAGACCCTAAGGCAAGGAGATTAACTGCTGACAATTGTGCAAGAGAAAGCTGAATCTCATGTAAGCAACTTTAATTATGCCTGATTTGTTGTTACAGTGAGTGGGAATGCAGTTCAGATTGAATTAGGCTGTCTCGTAGGTAGCCACAACTACTGACACATTTAAAAATGTTCTGTTTTCAGCCATTTTTTGCAACACCTACCCAAAAGCCTCTGACAAATTAAAAACACACTCTCAATCCACCAAGAAGTTGCCAAAAAGCGTGTTTTATTTTCCTGCCACTCTTTCTGTCAATTGCACAAGATGTTTCTAGGAGTCCCAAGGGTGTCTCCTCAAACTTGTTCATTTTGTTTCTCCTCCTCCTCATTCGTCTTTCTTCTTCTCAAATGTTATGTCTTTAAGGCTCTCAAGCTCGTTTGGATGCAACTATAGTGTATATGGTGTGTTGATCTCCTTTGCAACCCATTGTGTAATAATTCTCTGCTCCGTCTTTCTCAGGGCCTATAAATAATTAATTGGGCACTCGAGACCCTTGAGCACCTTGGCCTTTCAGGGTTGCTCGCGGTGTGAAAGCATGCTGTAAGAAGCGGATCGAGATGCCTCCTGTACAGCTAGGAGCCTGAATCGGATGAACCTGTGCTTGGAGAAAGTAGTGAAGTGGAACACCTGGACTACCGTGCCCAAGAACTTCTTTGATATGTTGGGGAAAGACAGTCGGTGAGTGCCAGGAGGCTGCGCAGGGGTCAGGCCACCATCTTGCCAACCCGACGAAGAGGAGAGAAGCCCAGCGGCACCTGCCTTATTAGCACCGTGCCACCTTCAGTTGACGTAACCTCAGCCAACCTCTGGCGGAATATATACATCATCCGCTCTACTCTATAGGCCAGGCAAATGTATTAGTACAAGTTTTTGCAGATTAACGAATTCAGAAGTGAGCTTCATTATTCCGCCCCTTAATTAAGATCACAATGCAAATTCCTTCATTAATAGTGACATGGACAATTTCTTCTTGGCTCCACGGGGACACGATTATATGCAGGCCCCGTTGAGCAGGTTGTGAGGTGTCACCGCGTATTCAAATGGCGTGCTTGTTTAATTGTAGTAAATGTAGCATGTCCGCATAGGTAAAAGAGTTTTGAGGGCCGGCGAGGGAGGGGGTAGAGCCCAGGCTAAGGCCCCTCCGCTCCCCCAGGCAGCTGTTTGCGGGGCCCTGGCTGCTCCCTCGGGGCCTCTGCAGGACCGTGTTGTTGGACTCTTGTCTTTTATGGCGGCAGCAGTAAACATGACAGGCTGTTTGGGTACCATCTGTTTAAAATGGCTGCCGCATGGTAACAGGGAGATGAACTTGAGAGCTGGTTTGTGTCTGTCTTCGTGCTAACAGTCTTGTCTCCACGTCTCTGCAGGTGGACGTTTGACGGGAGAGGCGTGGATGTGTCCAGCCAGTGGAACCTGGCGTCTGCTTGAATGCCCGTCAACACTGTACGCACCCACGAATTCACACAAATGCACACGCACGTAAAGGGGGGGGGGAAAGCTCTTCACAGCGCTCGGTTTCTGACAGATTGATCGGAGTTGCCAGAACATTCTGTGGCTGTCAGTTTTGTAGCAACTAAATCATTTTCCCCAAAGATTTAGGCATTTGAAATTAAGATTTTACGGAGCGAATCATATGCCAAAAAAACACCTATTGCAAGTCACATGCATTAAACATTCAGACGACAATGTTTTGATCAATTACTGACCATCCGTTGACCCCCTGATGTTTTTGGTCCTCTTCTGACCAGGAACGCAATGCATATTTGATATCTTTTCTAATGAGATTGTCTCCTTTGGCGGCGAATAACTGGTGTATTTTAAAACGACACTTACCTGCTAAACAACAACAACATTTATACATTTTGCGATACAAACCAAACAACTTGCTTACTATAATGCTCAGTAGATTAGTAGTTTATTCCCAAAATGTGATTAAAACTTTTTTTCTTTCTCTCGTGGCTATGAAATGTTAAGAATATCCGATTTGTTTCCTAACCAAACAGATTTGAACCTGTATCAGGGTCTCTTTTTTCCCCCCATCCATTTACATTGAATAGGTCATTGGTAGCCAACTAGGTGGAACTAATTTGGCACAGAAGTGTGGAGTGACTGGGCATAGTGTCACATGAAGCCACTGGGATGTAATGAGGAATAATTGATTAGTGTTAAGCAGGAGAACATGGCTGTGCTCAGTGGCATGTAGTTAAAGGCAATATTCAAGATTTATGATCTTTGTAATACTTTTTTATTAAATAATTTTATTACATTACAATATTATTATTTATTTAAATTATTTAATTAGATGATAATATATTTATATTGTTAGAGAATAAACATACATTTCTCTTTATAGATTAAAGTATGAAGCAAAGTATGAAGTTTATTGTAGGCATTTTAAACATTTTAATATTTTCCAGAATCATTCTAAGCGTTATGCGCAACACTTAGCATAATATAGACTGAATATTCATGCACTGACCCTGTTCAAAGTTGAGGGTGTTTATTCATGGGTCATGAATACTTAAGCTATTTTCCTTCAGATTAATTTCCGCCTCTGTCTGTTTTGAATGGGACCATTACAGTTGTGAAGCTCTAATTAAGCACTACCTTTCAATACAGAAGGCTCTACCATCTGGTTGTTGTCGTATGCACCACAAACATAAGGGCACTGACAAAAACTGAGATGAGTATTACAACACAAAGCCGAAAAAAACCCTCAACTTTTCAAATTAGAAATGCCAGCACAAATGTTCCTCACACAATAGCAAGTAAGCAATATCTTCAAATGTACAGTGATGTGTCCTGTCATGAGGTATCAAGAGGATATACGCATAATTAGGGCCGTCGATCAGGTATACCACTTTAATACATTTACTGGCATGATGTGCTGTTTAACCTACTTCTTCTAGATGCATACATTTCTATGTATTTATAATTACAGGAGCATAAAATATATCATTCATTACATATGTTACAGTTTACAGTAATGCATCACAGATATCAACATTTGATTAAAAACCAAACAAAACCCTGAACTGAAGATAGAGACATCATCTTACATTATTTTGGTAAATAATGCTGGTTGCAAATGTTGTGGTAAGTTATTAAATTGAAGTCAGGGTATACATAGTTTTTCACATTATTGATGATAGTCTGTCACCATAGTAATGATTGTCCAAGGAACACAGATTCCTCTGTTCACATCTGCACTCGTTTTGATTGAAGGTGTTAAATTGACAGTCCTTGTTTTAGGAATCAGTCAGTTGAAAGCTTAGGATGGATGCTCTTGATTGGCGTTCAAATATGTATTATTAATATGAAAATATTAATATTACATTTTTTTTTCTGATGTCATGGTGGATATCTTAAAAGTTGCCAAAAGTGTAAGATGTTCTGTTGCAATGGTTGGTTAATATTTCACCTTTTTTATTTTATTTAGTCAAAAGGCATGAAAACACAGCAGATGCTCCCTTAGATCTTTGAATATATCTGGTTGTGTGTGTTACACCTTTGCTGTGAAATTTCAACCACGTCTGGTCTGTGACTGAAAATCAGTTGTCCTTGAGCGTCCAAGGATACTGTACGTCAGCCACCAGGAAATATTACGTAACTGTTTATTTATCTAATGGCTATTTAGACTACAGCTCCTGTGGCCACGTAATGTCATGTAATATGCAAAGTTGCATCTCTTGGCTGTTGACTTCTTTAAATCAATACAAATGTGATGACGTCTGTAAAGCAGTGGACATGTGAAAGCACTGCTGCTAGATTTAACTGCGTGAGGCCAAGATCAAATATTGAGCGAATTAAGGAGGGGCATTGACACATCAAAGACCTGCCTTCCATCAGAAAGAGATTAAAGAAATCCTTGAAGAACTGGGTGAAGGAGACAAAACAGTCCTCCTGTAACCACACCGCTTTGACCAGTCAATACCTGCCCAACTGTACATGGAGAATATCCTTAAACAAAGAGGAAAAAATCAGCTACAACTGCCTCAGGTTGGGCTGAGCATGTTCTCAAGGACGTCTCAGCTAACCTTGAATGATAGCATGAATTTATAGTATGAATTCATACGAATCATATTGTCGCTCTTTTGTTTTCTTTTTCAAAACATCTTGCAATTATTATGATGATCTTTTATGTTAACTTTTTTTTTTACAATTTGTATTGTAGTTCTGCATTGTTTGCTGCAAGCCGCATTGTAAATTCAATTAATCACACTGACCACAAGGCTTTTGGCGCTCACATTGAATTGGAATTTAAAAGATGTTGTAAATTTCTGATTGTCATTCACCCCTTTATCGGTTTTGTAAATGCTTAAGGCTGGTGATCTGCACCAGGACTGTTCTCTGTTAAATGATCCTGATAAACTCCTAGAGGGCAAAGGTGTGTCCTAAGCAAGTCCACCAGGATTAGGTTGATGAAGTGTTCAGGTCATCCTTTAAAGAAACTCATAAGCCTCTATGCCAAGACGTCATAGTCCAAAAAAAGAGGAAGAACCCAGCAGATTAAAACCATTCCAACCTCTTCACTCTCTCCCTGCCTGCTCTTCAAAGACCTGACTCCCAGATAGCGTCTTAGATAACACAGCGCTCGGACATGAGGAGATTTATTTTGGAGAGAGAATAGATAACATGCCATGACTAGAACGGTCACTTGAGAGCACAATTATAAATAAACATTGGATATCCCTTTTCAGTTTTTGGATGTGGTCATGTCTCTCGGCTGCTCTGGGCCGCATCTGATTCAGGGCTCGCTGAGACACGGAAAAACACAGATGAGTTAAAAAGGTGTGGTAATGTGCGTGTGATCTGTGCATGGTAGTGAGACGGTGCTGTGGCAACAGAGGGAAGGGTGATTGAACAAGTGCAAACCTCATCCCTGTCGGTTCTCTTTTCCCCGCCGCGACTGGCTCATAAATATGCATTCAGGTAAGCCGCCACATCCCCTTGTTGGCCGAACCCTTTGCTCTTTTCACTTCAGAGTCCTTCAGAAGTGACGGCGGCGGCAGTAGTTACCTGATGCACGACTGGTGCTCTGTGGTGAGGCCTCATCCCGGGGCCTGCCCCATCCCCTCCTCGGCAGAGCCGTGGCACTCTGAAGGGATTAAAAGATTTATGTCACAGCTATAAAATCTTGAGAGAGTCTGCGCTTGACTTACTGGGCTCTGGCCCAGAGGCATTGTTTTGAAAAGAATTAACCTATAATACATCTCAAAGCTTTTGAGGCTTCTCTTGAGAGAGCCTGTCTCCCTTTGGCTTAGAAAGACAAACCTACGACAGCTTTATTTTCCAATGGCTAATATAAATGGTGTGTATATGTGGGACTGTAGCAAGGACTGGATTGTTGTTGTTGTTGTTGTTTTTGGCCCACTTTGCGTTCACTATCTTTTCAATTCTAATGACAGGTTCCTGGATACTGAGGAGATAATGCCCTGTTTCAGCCATCTCTCCATCGATATGTAATTTACAGCAGATTTCAGAAATGTTATTTTATTTCGGTTTCTGCTCTGTGGTGGAAAAAAAAATTCTTTGAAGTTTCTCATGTTTGGGAGAAGTAGTAAAGTCCTGAAGTATTTAAAAGTATTAAGTATTTAAATCTCACCATATAAATTATACAGTTTCCAAAAACAGAAAAAAATTTTTTAGAGCACACTCTCCTTCAGATTTGTAACACTTTCGAATCCTGAAGGGTTTTTTAAGCAGCATCCACTAATGTTGTGGGATTCCTTTCTGCTTGATTCTTATGTACGTAATAATGTTAGAGATGGTAATTGATCCATCAACACTGAAGCATCACATTTTATTTTTCTTCGCCACATCATGCCTTCCAGATTGCAGCCCAATCACAAACAGCTTGTTGAGAAAGTCACACAGCCGAGCAGATGATGGGGTGGTGTCAGATACACATGTCTGTAGCAGGGGCTGATGGGAATCTCACTGTGTTTGGGGAAGAAGGGGTCAGCAGGAAGACGTTGATTGGGCAGTGAGCCAAAGCTGTCCTGCACAAGCCGTTGCATTGATCCACACCCATGCAGCTTTGGAGAGCTTTGTGAAACCTTCACAAAAACTGCAGGTATAAGCAACTGCACACTCAGAAACCATCTCTTTCTGCTCACATTCCTCTCAGTCTCCAGCTCGAAAATGTAAATGTTAGCACGAGGAGGGAAAGATGGATATTTGGAGGTCTTGTCCCTGGATCAGTGTGTTTTCTATGTTTTTTCTTCTTTAAGATTTACCTAAAAATGAAATTCTGGAAAAAAAGAAAACTAAATTGTGTTCAGCAGAGAAAGGTTAGAGTAATAATTGTGACAGAATCTTAATTTTTAGATAATTTTTTTAAAGATTTAAAGAAATTACAAGGCTGTTCATTCCATTGTGTCTGTTCAAGTATATCACATTTCATTGTAATATAGTCTGCTGCAGGTCTTTGTGGAGGTAATCACAGACATCTTTGAGGCTGCTAGCTCGGCCAAATGCTGCCCATCCCGGACTGAGCCGAGCCACAACTCTCCTGACCTTGCTGTCAGCTGTTGAGCCATCTGAGCTGGTGTGTCTAGCCTCCTCGGCCTGTCTGTCATGGGGGCATCAGTGCTGTGGAAATGGTTCATTTGATTCTCTGACACTGGATGGCATGAGTTGGCGGGTGCAGAAACAGAGGTTAGCCTCGCCATCTGACAAGTGGGCACTACAATGCACAGGAAGCACAGATAAAGTGAGGTAGAGAGGCACAGAGAGAGAGAGAGAGCTTCTACTGAGAGCTTTCGTGAAGGACGTCGGGTAATATCCAAAGCCAAGCTACACAGCTGGGGATCAAATCCCATAGATGCAGCAGAGCAACTTAATTAGAATTCATAAGGTGCAAAGAGCAAGTGATTTGTGTTTGTGGGCACAGTATGAAAAAGATGAACAATAGGACATTATGTGCAGAAGAAACCATCAAAAACCGTAGATTATTACTAAATCTACTAAAAAAGCGTATAGACTAGACTTTGTGTATGTATGTGTGTAGTACATAGATGAATATACCTGTACTGTATATTCAGCTTTTCGGTGCTTTTTCCATTTATAGCTGCATACTTCATTTTTTTTTTAGACAGTATTATACACTGTTTTATATTCACCTTGTTGGTATGGTATGGTATGATGTGTATAGGTATACATATATTTTACAGTATCAAACATGAATATGTACAAGAACGTGTTTGTATTTATATGTACATAAGAAATATACACAGTTTACACACGTTTTGTAAACAAAATCTTTTCTTTTGGATGCGAGTAATCACGATTGATCATTTGACAGCACTAAAATAAAAAGTGTACTATAAATCTCTTTGGGTATAAGTGTGTGCTAAATGGCTACTTATTATTTTCGGGCCAGTTGCTGTGGTCAGCATCCCTGCGGTGTTTGTGTAGCGATCTGACTCCCGTCGTCAGGTTTCACTCTTCAAGACTGTGACAACAGTCTCCAGTCATCCACTGATATGAGACAGTATTACAATGTTGCCGTTGGCTACCTGAGTTCAGCCAGGCCAGACACCATGACAGAACTACCCACTCATGTCCTGCCGGGCTTCAGCCGTTTAGATAAACAGTTTAGGCTTTCAAAGGCTTTCGACAGACACCAATCCACACATTTTGCCGGGCTCTCCTTGCTAGTGTCAGTTGAGTAATGTCCTTGACCCCTTTTGCTGAAATGATGTTTGTGGATTGTGGGTATGAAGTGATGAAATTTTACTTCCATCCTGTATGGTGGAAGAACGAAATAATTGCAAAAATAAAGCTTTGTTAGAAACCGAAATCACATTCATAAAGGATTTCATTTTGCAGTGAATTATTGTAAAACACCATCTAGGTTGAATGACTTTGTTGCTCTCTCTCTCTCTTTTCATTCCAAGCTATTCTGAGGAAAATTGGCCCTCATTTTGTGCGAATGAATGTCACCTCACATATCTGCCATCGCTTCAGACCGCAATTATCATCTTGGGAGTTTGAAATTGTACATTAACTAAATGGCAATTGGATTGTGTATGTTCATACCGCATCCTCACACTGGAAATTAAACAGGGTGCAGAATTATTATGCCATTAATTGGCCCTTGATACACAAGCCCAATCAAATTTGTGGCAAAACCACTTAGCCCGTGTTAAGGATTAATGACGGCCATCGGAAACAATTTGGAACTTAATCAGTTTAACTGAGGAGGGTAGATTTATTATGATAATTGATCCACATAAAGCGGAGTCGCTTAGCGGGAAGGCTATGCAAATGAGTGACCCTTACCTAGTGACTAATCGGCAGATGCGCTGATGGCTGGATCTGTTTTCATCAGGGAACTTTCAGGAACTTCAGAGTTTAGGAGTGCAAGTCCTCCTCGGAGTCCAGGAAGCGAACCCATCCCATCTCACACTGGGCCCTGTCGTGGTCAACCCACATTTCCATAATTCGCAGCTTCCCCTGCCATGACAGCGAGACGCAAATAAGTGTTTCTAATGATATCAAATGGAGTTGTAGAGGACAGTGTTTTAATGCAGTGAAGGGGCTCCCAGTGGGACTGTTATTGCCACTATAGAACATCAGTTACACAGTTGCAACAATAGTCCCTTAATTGATTCATTTAATTAGCAGGAGATAGAGCCAGTGCTGCGTCTTGTCATCTTGTATCTTAGGGGGTCCCGTACAGCCTGCCACTTAACAGTCCCTGCACTTGTCACTCTCCTATTAAAGTGTAATTATATGTAAATGAAAAACCACAAAACCTGTCAGAAGTTGCCCAATGTATCTTTGGTAGATCTAACCATGCTTCTTGGTTGATAAGAGGAGAAGTTTTTTAGAGCGTATATACATATATTAATCCCCTGTAAACATCTCAACACTATACCTGACACGAGCCTGTGGAGGGGACTTCAGCTCCTCAAATGTTGCAGATGTCTCCCATTTTCCTCAAGCATAACAAGTCTTTCAGACTTTAGACCTGTGATGTCTCACTAATGCCTTTGACTCTGCCATAGCAAAGCAGGTGGCTCACAATTTTTTTTGTTCCTTTATGTCTGGCTGGGTGAAGACGGCGCCTGCTCGTTTCACAAATTCTTTTTCCATTAACCCTTTTCAAGGTCTTTGTATGATTGCGGACTGAGGAAAATTTTTACATTTTAAGATATTCTCTCAAGGGAGCCCATTTATACAAAACATAATATGGGAAAACATGAAAAATATATAAAATGTAATTTTTAAATGATAATTGGACCCCGAATTTCTTTTGGACTTTAGTAGCAACAATAGCAATCAAGCACTTACTAAAATTAGAGATAAGTTTGTCACGTTGCTGTGGAGGAATTTTGGCCCAATATTCTTTGCAGAATTGCTGTAATTCAGCACCATTGGAGGGGTTTCAGGCTGCCAAAAATTCCTTCACAGGGACGAGGGAAAAAAAGAAAAGAAAAGGTATATACTGTACATCTTGCTTGTACTCAGATTCTCCACATCTCAGCATTTTGTATACTCTTTTATAAATAAGCTAAATTATATTTAGCCACATATTTAGTGATCTTGATCTTGAATGTTGAATGCACTTGCATTTTTGTGGAATAAGGATGTTTCTTCCTTGTTCCCTGAATGTGACTCTTCACTTTTCAAGTTAAAATGACATGAATAATTTTGTATCTAATAAAGGACACCCTTTCCACACACATTCTTTTTTGCGAGTTGTCACCAGATTTATACTTGTTCTTGACATTGTGAATGACAAGTATTGATTGACCACTCGCAGTCTATAGACGTATTATCAGTTCATTCCAGGAAAAATGGAGGATGTGCTAAAATTGAGGAAGATCAAAAAAGGGGTGGTGGGGAATTCTGACCTGCTGAAATGCTCCATTCAGAAGACACAAGTAATTGTACGTATTACATTCGATCGTTCCCTAAAAGTGCGGTAGACCCCGTGCAAAAAAGTCTTGGGGCTTTTTCTATTGACTTGAGCACAGCAGTAACTCTTTGATAAAAGTGCAGAATACGGAGGCTTCTCTGTTCATTTGGCCTGGCCGCCCATTCTCCTTTCACAGTACCATAACATGCTGTGCGTTTAGGTCAATACGTGGAAAGAGAGTTCGCTAGCATCATGAGGGTGGTTAATGGACACCCAAATTCATATTAATTTGACTGGATGCATACGAGTTGAACCGAACGATGAGGAACAGCGACCCATTAATCCTATTCATCCATGTATCCTGTTGTGAGACTACTGTCGTCCACTGCGCAGGGTTCTCAGATTAATTAATTGATTGAACTGATTTGCTGGCACTTACAGCTGGAAATGTACTGTATTTGTAAATGTTAACTTTTAAAGGTGAGCCCGTCCCCTCTCAAGCGCATTGTAAGAGAAAGGTTATAGCCATGGACAGGGATTATCATTTTCTCAAATCCCATCAAATGTTCTTATCGGCGGTCAACCCAGAGGCGAAACGCTTTCTTCAGCCCTTTTATGCTGACTCAGGCCGCAAAACGAATCTCCGCGACCTGTATCAAAGCTCGATTGTTCTTTACACTTTGTTTCTGTGTGTTTTGGCTTTCCTTTCCTGTCTCAGTTACATAATGCATATTCGTCCCCTTTTTGAGAAGGATGATTGGAAGTTGAAAGAGGGATATCTACAGAGACAGAGCAACTTTCTGGCCTGCTCCTGCTCTCTGCCTTCATCTTGTGTGTTTTGAGTAGTATTGTGTTCAGAGGCTAGGGAGAGCTGTGGAATTTCCTGTTCGGGGTAGGCCAACGTGCAGCTCCGCACTCGTCCCCCGCCATGGCAAAAGAGCGCTTTCAGTGAGCGCTTGGAGCGTGATCAGTGAGCTAAGAATATCTCGCGGCCTTTGGGTCAAAACTAAATGTGCTTCGGCGGTTGACATTGCTGTGTTTATTTGGAAAAGGAAAGTAAGGATGGGCCAGTTGGATGAGGATGCCCTCTCTTCACCCACAGGAAAAGGGCGTTGCTTTCATTAATCACAGTGATGGTTTGAGTCTTGATTTCATTGGCTGTGGTAATAAAACAAATATGATTTATATCTGAATTCAGGTGGGTAATAGGATACACAGGAGAAACTGCACAAATCCTCCCTGGGCAAATCCAGTCCTGATAGTATCTAGTCAAATCTAGGGGGCTAGTATTATCAGTGACAAAACATTTATTAGCATTACAGCTAACTCAGTGTGCTTTCTGAATATAGTTTGGTACTGTGTTTCAGTTGAACTTAGCAGTAGGCGTACTGTATCTAAAGAGTTTTAAGATCAATGAATGTTCGGATTCGAGGATTATCCGTGAACTTCCTGTTCCTTGCTCTCAGATTACACAGGCAAATCTTATCAGTGTCAGAGGACTTGTTTGTGTGTGTTATTATGTGCTGCTTCTGCTAAGTGTACACTGTAAATGTGAAAAAAAGCTTTTGATTGTGCACACAAGGGGTCATGTTGCGCTCTCAACAACCAGAGCATGTCTTCCTTTGCCGCTTTATACACCTGCACTTTAGCATTTACTGGAAAACCGCTTTAGCCCTGTGACGCCTTACCTGTGCTCCCAAAGTTTGTAATCGCATTTGTTGCGCAAAACTCTGAAACTCTTTCACATCATATCCTACAGAGAAAGTTCCTGTGTACACCTTTATGAACTGTGAGTTTGTTGGAGTCAAAGGCCATCATTAAAACCACAGAGATTGGAAAGATTAATGCTGACACCTCGAAGCCTCTCTAATATACGGCGTGATGTATGGTGTTCCTGTAGAATGACCTCACTTCCATGACTAATGGCTTCACTTGGCCGATGCAGAAAAGGTCATGACCCAGAGGATAGAGGAAATGGCCAGTTAGCGGGAGGTCACCCCACAGGAGATTCCTTTGGAGTGTCACAGCAGTGTCACCTGCGCTGATTCGCTACTTCAGACCCGGCACCTGACTCGCTACTAGAAAACACCGCACAGTCACCGGTAGAGGCTCGCATTTAGCAGGACCCGGCCTCACCCAGTAGAACAATTGCCAAGTGTCAATTTCAACAAAAAAATCAAGACAAATTGAAAGAGGAAACAATTCGTTCACAACAGGACACGCGGCTGTTGAGGATAACCTGCCTTCAAAGATGCTGGCTTGTCCGATCAGACTAGTTTAGCGGTAGGGCACTTCAAAGCGTCTGGGCCTGAGCAGCTTTCCTGCCATTCTTGTTTGCGGCTCTCAGGTTGCTATAAGTAGCCCAGCATCCTGTCCCCCGCCGTCTCAGGTGGATTGACTTTGTTTGTGTAGCTGAGACATAGGGATTTAGTGGTCCTTGGAGCAAACTGTTAATGGGGCTGGCTGGTTTGTTAGCACTGTGTTATATATCACTCTAGGACTTTACAAATGAAGGACTAGATATACTCATGATGAACTTCTTTTTCATTCTCTGCTTAGTGGTAAATAGAAGCTTGAAATACCTGAGGAGTGGAACATCCTGACACCAGAGCAGGTTAATATGTGCTTTATGCTTTCCTCTCAGTTTTGTTTGAAAATTACATCACTACATTGTTCAATGTGAAATGGTGAGTTTTAATAAATGATGGAATTACATCTTTGGACAAACTATTTCTTTAAGGGTACATATTAGTACCTTTAGAGCAGGGGTCACCAAGTTTGGTCTGGGAGGGCCAGTGTCCTGCAGAGTTTAGCTCCAACCCTAATCAAACACACCTGAAGCAGCTAATCAAGGTCTTAACAGGTATACCTAAAAACTTCCAGGCAGGTGTGTTTAGGCAAGTTGGAGCTAAACTCTGCAGGACACCGGCCCTCCATGATCAAGTTTGATGACCCCTGCTTTAGAGGGTCCTAAAGGTAATACTTTTTTCTTGACAGTGCACTTGAGATGACTATAACGTAGTTTTAATATATGAACATGGAAATAAATTCATATTTTCCTTACAACAGGAGCTGTTTTGAGATTCTAGACTTTTGTCTCTGGCACAACGCATAGTTTTCCATGTTAATTACGCAGGCTGAAGAGGAGGAGGGGGTGGAGAAAGAAAAAGCGAAAAATGAAACCGTATAGTCAACTTCATTTAGTGGTTTCTAATTGCACCCTACAGGCCCCTGGCAGACGGCAGGGGTCTCTCTACGAGTGGGACGCAGCAGTGTCTTTTACACGAGCACACACACTCCTGGAGAAAGAGAGTGGCGAGAACATGAAACGGGTCAGAGATTAAACACTTTCTTTACACTGGTAATTAAGCCATCATCAGGCTGAGGGGCGTTTATTATCAGCCTGCCGCTCGTCTAGATGGATGTGAATTCTGAGTGAGCTCTTAAGACTCCCATCCACACAAACACGCTCGTGCGCACAGATCCGCACGCACCCGCGTACACATACGCGCACTCATTTGTCTCAGCATAATGATGTCTTCGCACACAGGGTAGAGACTGCGTCAGAAAGCGGACAACTCCAACTCATTTATTAGGGCCTTTTATTTTTCAATACTACATTATTGCCAAAATGATTGTATGGGCAGGGAGGTGCGTTATTTCACACAAGCTTTTATCATTTGCGCTCGCTGTGCTGTTGGATATGATTTTAAATGTATTATTTGAATCATTGACAAACAGAAATTAATGTGGGGTTTAAAGAAAAGATCTTGATTGTATCCTGATTGCTATTACAAAATAGACGAGAAGAAAAGTAGTATTTGAAGCACGCATCCACAGATGCAGCTTTACCTGTGTATATGTGTGTTGAATTAAAGTTTTGGACCAGATTGGTAGACCCGTTTTCAGTATATTCTTTAAGGTTTCTTTAAAGAGTGCTGATAGCTGTTAACACCCAGATTTATAGGAAGCTGATATGAAAGAAAGGGGTCTTATAAATAAATTGGCTCTAAATTTTCCGACTGAACTTAACAATAGGAAATATGTAAATGATCATTTATTTGTCTTACATGTGTCTTATGAATAATGAGATCTGTACCTGAAACAAAGCAGCACAGAAACAAAATGAATGCATACTATGTCTCGTATCAGGTGATGTTTAAAAATAAAAATAGACTGCTTTTACATTAACTAGTGTAGCTGTCAGAGTTGTCAGTCATCTTCCGCAAATTAGAGATGTTTTCCAATGAGATAATCGTTACAGGCTTCAAAATAACACACTTCTTCTGGCTTATGCCAGCATAAAGTAATGTTTAAAGTCATAGTCAACACTTACCTTTCATTTTGAGCATTCATTTGTCTCTGTCATTCTTTGTGTCCACAGTAGATGTGGTGCATGTGTGTCTTTGGTGGTCTTGGGCTGGTCGGCTCAGCCCACCTCGTGAATGGCACACATGTTCCATTGTTAGACCTCTGTGCATAATTGCACACAGTCACACCAACAGGGCGGCAAAAGTGGCACTTAGTCCAGTAAATTACCTTGGTCGGGTAATTACCTGCTTGTTCTGTAGTTTTGTGGTCACCTGTCAGAGCAGCTCCTGTCCAGAATGCACTGCTACACCTGCACCTTTTGTCAGAACCCCATAACAGCGTCTCCAACCTCCTCCTCTTCACCTCCCGCCTCTTCTTAATCACTTTTGACTTTATCTCCCCTTCCGCCCAGTGGAGGGGTTATCTTCCACATTCATTACCTCACTGCTCTGATTACAGTGGAACAAGAGAGTGGTTGAGTGGTGGAGTGTTTTATGTAGTAGCGCTTTGTGTCATTGTTATTAATGACTCGTGTTTCGGATATACCCGTCTGGAATGAGTGAGGTGGGGCGCAGAAGCAGCCAGAGCAATTATTTGCGCCTGCCCGTCGGCAGCCGACTGGGACAATGAGGGCAGACAGAGGAGGAAGGCTGGGAGTCTGCATTGCATTATGAAATATGTTACATGAGTATAATCCACCAGGGTTTTTGCGTGCGCCATGGTGTGTGCCAGGCTCCTGGGTGGGCAATCTCAGAGACGGTAGGGAGGCCCGGTGTTATTTCTAGGCACATTTGGCATGGCCTCCATGGGTGTTAGCCTGTCAAACTGGAACAGAAGTCATAAAAAAGCAACTTTTGATACCATGCCTTTGGATACGTATTGAAAGCGGAATGGAAAAATTAAAAAAAAGAAAGACAAATGGCAATACTTTGTGGATGTTTACTATATTTTTCGCCGTTTTGGAGTCATGCTAGCAATCATTCGATAGGCTAACATAAAAACATTTTTTGTTTCAAGAAACACAAAGATGTGTGTATGTAAATTAGCCTACTGGTTAACTTTATACACACACTACTTTTCAAAAGCTTGAAGTCAGATTTTTATTTAAAATAAATTACTGCTTTTATTAAGCAATGGTGCATTAAGTTGAACAAATGTGACATTAAATGCACGTAAATGTTAAGATTTGTTTCAAATCAGTTCTTTTAAACCTTTTTATTCATTAGAAAAAAAATGCATCTTGGTTTTGACAAAACATATTAGGGAGCACAAAGGTTAGCATTGATACTGTACTTAAAAATGTTTCCAAATAGTAACCGCTGCTGAAAAGTCAGCTTTGTTATCACAGAAATAAAAACACGCACATACAGAACAGACGTTTTAACCAATATTTCACATTATTCTTTTTCTTTTATTTATTTATTTATTTTTTGTTCATGTTTAGGCTTAACCGCACGCAGTATCTAAGCCTCTGTGTCTGTATGTCTCTGTGTTAATCAATGATTGTAGGTTCAGTCCAGGGTGTGGGTGACCCATGACCTGAGAGGAACCAAATATTGCACCCTCGAGCAAGGCACACAACACTATGTTGTTCTACAGGGACACTGTGCCTGCCATTAGTGCACTGTATGCCACTTCAGTTAAGAATGTTTAAATAGCAGGCCATAAATTTAAAGCACTGCCAGCCTCACCTGCACTCTTGTTTTCCACCACTTTCTTTCTAATCAGCCTGCTGTGATCATGTTCACGAATCTCAAATAGAAAAGCCAGAAAGAATTGTTTTTGAGGCCAGTGTTGTGACATGTTTACCTGGTGTAACAGTGGCACCATGCCCAGCTGCCATATAGTAGGAATACAAGAGCTGGCCAGAGTTGGTGATTTGAGACCTCCCTAGTTGGATATCGAATGAGACTGCGAGTCCCGTCAACCTGCTGTTGCTTTTGTTGTGTCACTTCTACAGCCTTACAGCAGCTTACCTGTAAGTCTGGCCTGTCAGAGTTTTAGTAACCTTGTAGCTGGGATCCTATTTCAAGCTGAACACTTACAGTCATATCACATTTATTTATATGGTGATTTGGACAGATTGTGTCAAACACCTTCAGAGAAATAAACAACAATAACAGTAAAATGTTAATGTTGTAAAATCCATCAATTATGATGTAAAACATCTCTACAGAAGAACACTTTAGAATACTACATAAGAACTACACAAGAAGAACACAGGAGTAATGTAATACCAGTATCAAGAAAATCTGATTAGTAATTAGTAATGGTGCTGTGGTAGTTCACTTACATGACAGTTCTCTACGTCTGAAATCAATGTAGGCCTTTGAGGGGTTTGTAAAGTACTGGATAGTAATTTTATAGGTACATCCTTCTAAAGGAATTTCAGTTTTGTTTGGCTCAGTAGTCTAAAGTGAACCCCTTAGTATTACTGAAATCATTGTGAACTTTTAAGGTTTTTGTAAGGTCCTGGTTAGTGATTCATTTTGCTGTTTGGTAACTCTTAAATCATTACTAGTGGGTTACTGTGATCTTCAAATTAGAATATTGATCCAAATAATTAGTCATTTCTTCAGAAGGATACAGTAACACTTGAGTCACTACTACAATTACATCAGTCAATATTAAGGGTTTCTCATGCTTTTCACTTTAAAAATAGTAATCCAAGTAATTAGTAGCTCATTTAGAAGGATTTGGTAATACTTATACACTCATTTCAGGTGGGTTCCCTTAATCTTCACTTTCGAATTAATTATATGCTATGAATAATTTACATTCATTATGAAGCTGTGTAGAGTAGTAGTATTTATTGATTAGTTAATAGTGAACTAGCAGTTTGAGTGTTCGCTGTTACTACAACTCCATTAATCAATTTCTGGTTCTTACAGTAGGTGGTTACTACAGTGTTAATAGTGCATTAGTCATTTGTTACTGTCTAGTTATTCATTAACAATGAAACAGTCTTCTAAGTGTTAATAATAAGTGTGTTATTTAGCTCACTTTAGCTGAGTGTTGTTTCGTTTAGTCAAAGTTTATCAATCACAAAACAATTTTAATTCTGATAGAAGTAGCTCTACAGAAGGCAGCAGTATCATTGTTGTTGTAAGTTTTATACTGAATTAGATTACATTTCATGTTGTGATTTATTAATTTAATTGTATTTTAATTGACATTCAGGACAAGACTTTAGGACGTTTTATCATTCAAAGATGTTGCTAATATTATTTATAAGAAAGTTGCACTTTAATCTAGGCTTTATTTTAGCGTTTTATAGCACTCAGACAATTTTATGATTCCGATATAGATGTAAAGCCTATAAAATCAAATTTGAGAAGACATTATCTTACCATTTTCTGTTTTTACAGCTGACATGGTTTCAGTTCATTTGACTTAACCTGTATTGGAGGGTGTGGATGGGAGGACCCTTTTGTGTTTCTAATGCCCTGGTTGCCATGGTTACATATGTACAATAGCCTTCCCAAGGTTGTGACCCCATGTGACCTGGGTTCAGGAGGAGAATGTGGGGTTTCCTGTTAAGTATAATGGGGAAATGTGCACTTCCCAGACCTTCAAGTGCTCCTCAAAAATGTGTGATTTACGGTCCCCAGCGAGGTTTCCCTGATTGGTTTTATGATGGAACTTCCTAGTCCTCTCCTGAATTGTATGAAGGGTGTCCGCACCAGCTATATATACAACAACCGGACAGCTGGGGAGGATGATGCAATGTCCAAGAGTGATGGGCAACATGCTAAAGGTCATGAGGGCCATGTAACGAGGACAAGGTCTGAACTCTCACCCTTCCTTGCATTAAATATGAGTTATGATATGACCATGACTTTCAGCCAGTCATTCAGACACAGACAGAGCCATCTATGATTCACATGTATCAGGCTGCCACCCCCTGGCAGGCTTTCCATTTATTGATTGCACATTGAGTGAATAATGCTAAATAATGACTAAAGGAGGCTTTTTTCATTATAGTAGTGTTATGATTTACTTTGTCTTAGCAGCTTACAACTTATAAATAATACAACTTGATGCATTTTTTTTAAGTTGAGACAAGAAGCACAGCAGGTACTTGTTGGTTTGGTGCTTTTTGAGTTTAAATTGAAATTGAAAAATGTTTTAGTGGTTCAGTCTTATTCATCCCTTTTCCCAGCCTGCACTAGCGACTTGTGTTGTATTGTGATGTCAGGATGTGTCCCTCTATTGTAATGATCAGTTTATTTTCAGTCTGTTTCATGTGCCAATTCTTGAGGTCTGCACATAGCACTTTTATTGTGTTATTCATGTAATTTTTTTCTTCAGTAGTCTGAGATAATCAATATAAAATAACACAATTGTTATGGTGATCTGAGGGCAAACTGAAAGTCACAGCACTGGAATGAAGACAAGGCAAATCATTTTACATTTATTTAAATCAATAATTAAGTATGAATGAATTTTTAAATAAGTAAAAATGAAAGCTGTTTCAAGCTCTGTGGACGCATATATATATATATATTAGGGGTGGGCATAGATTAAAATGGCTCATTTGAGATCTGTCAAAGGCATTCAGAATTTGTGTGCTACCTAT
>JAUMHQ010000063.1:12355931-12398942 GCA_032361165.1 Enteromius paludinosus
ATTAACAAGATTTTAAAATCTATACGATGTTTGATAGGGAGCCAGTGCAGTGTTGACAGAACCGGGCTAATATGCTCGTACTTCCTGGTTCTTGTAAGGACTCTAGCTGCTGCATTTTGAACTAGATGTAGTCTATTTATCAAACGTGGAGAACAACCACCCAATAAAGCATTACAATAATCTAACCTCGAGGTCATAAACGCATTAATTAACATATCTGCATTTGAGGTTGAGAGCATAGGTCACAATTTAGATATGTTCTTGAGATGGAAAGCCTTGAGGTACTCCATATTGCACTTGTGATTGATATGATACGTCCTCATTCAATGCTACAAACTAATGGATAGGGAGTTGGACTTGTAACCCAAAGGTAGTGGGTTAGAGTCCCAGGTCCAGCAGGGATTGTGGGTGGGGGGACTGAATAACCAGTGCTCTCTCCACCTTCAATACCACGACGTAGGTGAGACCCTTGAGCAAGGCACCGTTCCCCCAATGGAATAGGGTCTAACATACATGTTGTTGATTAAGATGATTTAACAAGTTTATACAATTCTTCATCTCCTATGGTAGAGAATGAGTGGAATTTACAGTGCACTACAGTACATCTGATGCGATACTGTAGCTTTCTATTTTATCTCTTCATCTTGGAAGTAAAATATTGCATAAAGTCATTACTGCTGTGATCTTGTGGAAAGTCAGTACCTGTTGGTGCTTTATTTTTCGTTAATTTAGTCACTGTATTGAATAGATACCGAGGGATATGTTTATTTTCTTCTAATAGAGACGAAAAGTAATCAGATCTAGCCCTTTTTAATGTTTTTATGTAAGTTAGCATATTTTTCCGGCAAGATAAGCAAAACACTTCTAGCTTTGCTTTCCTTCAGCTACAGTCCATTTTCCATTTACGCTCCTCTTTAGGGTGCGAGTGTGTTCATTATCCCTTAAAGACCTAGAACATTTTTGGGCTGCCTGACACACCTGCACTTTTCTTTGTTTTTTCAGACCTATTCTAGCAGTTAGCATCACGTGCCATATATCATTATAAACAAGAGAACTTGAAGATTAAGTCTTGATCATTTACATTTTCAATTAACCTTCTGTTTCTTCTAATAATGAATGAATTTATAGAATTTTAAGAAAAACGCAAGCAACAATTTGGCGTTGTTTTTTTTGCTATGTACTCAAACAGAAAATCCTGAAGTTTGGATTTTTTTCTCTAGAAAGTTGTATCTGTCAGGTGCGTGTTGACTCAGGCGATGACAAAGGTTGGGAGTTTAGCATGTACTTTAATAAATCAAAAGAGCTGAAAACAGACAGGGACACACCCTCCAAATAACCTTAATTACCGACAAACACAAGACAAAACTCAACGGGCTTTTAAACAAGATAACATTAGAGAAATCTCAGAAGAGGTGATGAACACTGGTGGATAGGGTAAACTGATTAACTGAACAAGAAACAGAACAAAGAGGAGGGGATTGAATATATTTTCAATCTGATTATGAACAATAAACTCAAACCGTGCAGCAAATAATGAAAGCAATTGCACAATTGTCTTCTGCGAGAAAAACACAAACAGTGAGAAATATACATAGTGCAACATAAAGAATTGTGTGAATTCCAGTGCTTTATCCGATGTGCACTGTTTTTTTATTTGATGACAAAATACTTTGTCGTGTGTTTCTGGGCTTTTTCAGAGAGTGCTGTCATGCAAACGTGTTATTTTGTGTTAGCTTTCATGGAAGCAGGATATACTTTACTTTCACTCTGTGATCATTCAAATTTCCATTGAAAACCCCTCAACGGTGTTTCAAAAGACCAAAACTTTGTTTAATGAACATTTTAAAATAATGTTTATTGGTTGAATGTAAGACAGTTTGCACCAGTCTGTGCACGGGGGTGGGACTAAGCATCAGTAATCGTTCCTGTTTGGCTCAGAGGAAGGAAATGCATTGGATTTCTCTGACGAATCAGTTATGTCAAAATGCAATGAGGTAATCACATCCGCTATGGAGTCTTTGACTATTCAAATGAGACACATGATACAGTATATATCCGAAAAGCCACTTTTTAAAGCAATCAGACAGGATTAGTGGTTAAAAAGTTATTAAACATTTAAGAACAATAGCTATTTTTAGCTGTCTCCGTTTTTTAGGGATAATTATACCAAAAAATAAATAATTCTTGCCTTAATAAAACCCTAAGATAATAGTAAGTTAGATAAATTGTATTGGGGTTTTTTAAAGGGTGCTTAGATTTTTAATGAAAAACAAGACAAAGGTGCATTTTTGTTTTGTAATGGCAAAAACAAGTAATAATCAACATTTTTGTTTTTGACAGGGCACTTACTATCAAGTGCTCCACGTATAGGCAGGCTCGTTGGTGGGGGCACTCAATAGATGAGTTTTCTCAAATGTTCGGACAGGACTTTCTGAGGGAAAACCGCCATGGTTCTTTCACACCTGTTAGAGAAAACACTACATCAAAATGGTAAGAAAATTTGCTGACACATTACTTATTTAAAAAAATATTGTGATAAAAGCCCAATAAACCCTACTGAAGACATAATTTATATATATGGATAGAGATATACATGTATTTAAATAGTATAATACATTAATCTTTAATTTAATTCAGCTACAGTAGTCCTTCATTCTTTGTTCTTTTTGTGTCGACATTTGCCCAATGCTTACTAGGACGTTTTCTCTTAAATCTCTGTGAAGTACCCTGACACAGTTCTTAAACGAAGCACCCTGTGTTCTCTTTGAAGGTTTGTCAACGCAGCTGGATACTTTGATGCCATAGCTGATGCCCTGGAAGGAGCAAAGGAGGAAATCTTCATCACAGGCTGGTGGTACAGATTAGATTCAGCTTTAATTACACCCCATGTACAATTCTGTGAGCGTTTATGTCACACATTTCAATGCAACATTTTTTGTACAATTGTGATTTGTTTTGTGACAGCATTGGAGAAGAATAGATGACTGCTTTTGTAGTGCTATGTTCCATTGGCTTTTTAGCAATACCTACTGAACCTCAGAACCTCAATTTCAGTTGTTTTTTACTGAACCTGTATTTGTAAACCAAGAATTTTTGCCAGGATGTCTTTAAAAATGTATCTTTTGTGTTTGAATAAAGAAAGCCATATATTTTTGGAGCAACATGAGGCTGAATAAATGGTTCAACCAAAATTCCATTTTGGTTGAACCATCACTTTAATATAATGGAAATTAAGAATAAAAAGTTCTACCAGAAAGACTCGGAAGATGAAATTTAGACTCAAAGTATTTATTTTACAAATCAATGTGTGTGTATAAACAGTCTTTGGCGTAGACCCCATCCGTAGCTGAATCTGTTGTCGTAGATTGCTAGTACTACTGAAGACGAAGGCAGGACTGCAGCCTATCCCCCGCAATGACAGGGCCAGGTGGTGGTGGTGGGGAGGATAGAGGGGAACGTCAGCGTCAGAATAGGGAGCTAATATATTCCTTTTGTAGGATGACGAATGGCCAGATCCAATTGAATAACTTAACATTAAGTCTTCCTGGTAGAACTTTCTCTAAAGCTTTCATTTGAATATAAGTTGTTAAAGCATTGATTGGTTTTGATACGGCCCTCAGGTTAAGCCCAGAAATCTTCCTTAAACGGCCGGTAGTAGATGGGAACATGTGGAGATTAGACCATGTCCTCAAGCGGAAAGCAGTGAGTCTGAACACCTGCTCAAAATCTGGACTTCAGCCAGTTTAATTTTACTTCTCACTCCTCCATATATTATGTTGCATCTTACAGTTCACCCAGTTCTATTTAGCTTTTTCCGTACAAAAGTTATTTAACAATATTTTGTCTTTTGTCAACTCAGCAACAAGGAGTGAAGATATTTGTTCTGCTCTACAAAGAAGTTGAGGTAGTGATGGGTCTCAACAGCGAGTACACAAAGAAGACCCTGATGGGCCTTCACTCTAACATCAGGGTAAGTCGATCAGTATGTCAAACACTGTCAAAAGCAGAATTAAAGAGGGGACCCGTCTCTCCGAATCAGCTTCCCACTCCAAGAACTAAGGTTCGATCAAAACAAATCATAGAAAGCATGAGAGTTCCCAGCGTGCCCACTACCTCCGGACTCAGGAATAGCATGTTACTTGGATCATGTTTGGACATTGCCTTAATTCTCTGTAGTAGAATGAGGGGGATCACTGTGTTGGGAACCCTACGGATTGTGTCTGGAGATGTGTCAGGTTCTTCCTTACCGATCGTCTCCATAAGAGCCTGAGGCGGCAAATATGCTTTCTCCCCTGGTGCCAGAGCTTCTGTGGCACCACAGCGCTGTGGTATTCATCACCGTAGCACCCCAGGCCCGTGCGTGATTGACGTGCCGTCACATTATTTTATTGGAACGCTGGTTGAGTTTAGGCAAAGGAGTGACACTGGGAAGTGGCTTGGGATCCACACCCCAAGGATGTGTGTGGCGAAGCAGCTGGGTGGAGGTATTCCTGGGCCCTGCTGGTGTAGAAACACCTGCCAGGGGCGGCGTCCTCCGGAGGCTTCGCCAAAGCTGGTGGAGACGCAGCTGTTTTGCACAAAGGTTGACACCATCTACACTATGGTGTTATTTTTGGCGTAGGGCCCGCTGCAATTCTTCAGATGATATTTGGGAAATTTGGTCAGTTGACAAGAGGTGTAATCTGTGTTTGAAGGACTTATTACATCAGATATCTAAAGAACTTTCAGGCTTTTCTCATATCCATATAAGTTTTAGTTGGAGTTTGTATATTTCGAATATATGTCACTTCATATGGAGGTTTCATGTGCCATTAGAGACGGTATGGTATTTGAAATGTACTTGAAAGAAGTTTCTTGTGCTCTCCGAGTACATTTATTTGGTCAAAAATACTGGTAAAACCATGTAATTGTGAAATATTACTACAGTAATATTAAAAGTTCTGTTTTCTATTTTAATATATTTTAAAATGTAATCTATCCATGTGAAGGCAAAGCTGTAATTTTAGCAGCTATTAATCCAGTCACATGATCTTCTTCTAATGTACTGTATCCTTAATTGGAGCTCAAGAAACATTTCTTATTATTATCCTCACTGAATTAACACTGCATTTGTTTTTCATGATTCTTTGATGAATAGAAAGATAGAAATAGAAAGTGTAGCATTTATTTTTATTTCTTTTTAGAAATATTTTATTGTCTTTACTGTCACTTTTAATGAATGCATCCTCTCTAAAGAACAGATTTAAGTCTTTGTGTATAAATAGTTATTGACAAAGATACAAGAAAAAGTATGACAACTGTTACATTATTCTGAACATTACATCAGTCTTCATTGTTCTCAAGTAAAGAATTGCCCAACGTCTTGTGCAGTTGAAGAAAGGAACCTGACAAGCTGCCCATCTCTATTGATTGACAGGTCATCCGACACCCTGATCACATGCCCTCCACAGCATTGCTCTGGGCTCATCATGAGAAGCTGGTGGTGATTGACCAGTCACTCGCCTTTCTGGGAGGGATTGACCTGGCCTACGGAAGATGGGACGATTCCCAACACCGTCTGACTGATGTGGGAAGTGTGAGAAGAAGCCCTCAACACAGTCCTGCTCTATCCCCCAGCCTCACTCATGTAAGACCAACACATCAGTACGATTTGTTATTTTATTTTATTTAGTTTTATTAGTTTTGTTGTTATTAAAGTGTCTTTTGCTCAATATGACTGCATTTATTTAATCAAAAAAATCATTTTATTATTATCAAAAAATATTATAATTTCCTATGACTTTTTTTCTATTTTAATGAATAATTTTAATACATTTATATTGTAATTTTAACTGTATTTTATTTCTGTGATGGCAAAATTGAGATTCAGCAGCTATAACTCCACTCTTCAGTATCACAAGATCATTTCAATACTGTATGCTGATTTGGATTTCACTAAACATTTCTTACTATTATCAGTGTTAAAAACAGTTAATTTGATTGGATTCTGTAAGGTATAACAATACAATTTAAGAAATAATATCCTTGTTATTTCTTAGGGATTTACTTGCAGACAGAAGTCAAATCAGAAATGGATGATATTGCTTCTGCTCAGAGGCACAGAGGCGTAAGTGAATAAGACAGGAATAAACTTCTTGTAAATGTGACCCATTGAGAGCGATAGCCCACAGTGGCCCCTCAATGTTTGTCAACATGCCATGCGTATTGCCAGCTGGGTGTTTCTGATATCTGTCAAAGACCTCAATGGGGGAAGCCGACACGCACCTGACAGATGCTAAAGCCTCCTCTGAACATGCGTATACCGCTGCACCAGTCAGTATTGGAAGTCTAGAACATCTTCCATTTAAAGCTATCCATTAAAATGCAATGTCAATTCGCCACTGCGTATTTATTTGCAGGTTATGTTATGAAGTAATTGTACTGATCGGTGTTTCATACTTGAAAGCATTGACAGCTAACCTAAAGTAAAATTGCAGTGATTTAGATTTTGTAGCATAAAGGACTGTTCCAGACTGCATTTCTGTTGTATGCTTACTGTTGTATGATTTTGTGGCAGGTGATTCAGGGCCTCTGCCTTCTTTTTCTTTTCTTTTTCCGACGAGCAAACGTAAAATTGCAATTACGGAGCATCTGGGGCACCCTTGAAGGGCCTGTGGTTGATAATTCCAGTCTTTCTCGCTGGACCTTTGCTTCCCCCCTGAGAGCTGCATTAAACATAAAGGCCCTGCATGGATGAGTGAGTCAACAAATGACTGGGGCCACTAAATGGGAACTTGATTTAGTCTATATGCCACCTCTCCCGGCCTGCTGCCTACCTGCCTGCCATTGTGTCATTAAATATGGGTCTGAGCTTTTAAATAAACATGATTTGAACCCAGATGAAGGCACTTATTGCATTTACTAAGGGGCTTCTCTTAGCATGCTTGAGTGACTGTATCTATCAATGCGGGGCTCCTCAACTGTAAAATCTTTGCTAATATACATGAAACTGTTACAGCTGTTGGTCTAACCTTTCAAAACGTCTCCTAAGGAGCACAGTGATATTTGCACTTAATAAAATTATGCCCACCAGGAGAATAGTGCTCTGACATTTGCCATTTGTCAAGTCGAGGGCACTATGATCCCCCATGAGCCATTAACTCGCACACATCAGAGGGCATTTTACCCTCGTTCAGACTCGGCGCAGCAGACTAGAGTCACTTACACTATCGTTTAAGTCATAGCTTCGCTGGGATGATGCCGCACGGGTGGCCATTACCGCTTCTTACATACTGCATGCTGACAGCTAGCTTGATGTTTCAGCCTTATGGATAGCAAGAAAGTTTTGATTGTTTAATGGTTTAGAGTGTGTGTGTGTGTGGGAAAGATGTTCTTGGTTCCTTGACCCTGGATTGTGCACCAGTGAGAGTTTGGACACATTTTTGAGAAAGAATACTAGACAGTGTAGACAGAATCAAGGCAGATTCAATACATGCCGAATAGAACTATGTTGACGCATCAGTGTCCCCCAAATGTAAAAATAACAATAATAAAAAAAGTTAATATATAATATATGGGAATGCATGCATCATGTAAATTAATAGCCATGTCATATCTAAAGTTAAATAAAAGATTTGGGTAAAGTTAAGGGATAGTTCACCCATAAATAAAAATGTGGTCGTTATTCACAAAAGAAGATATTTCTTTAAGAATGATCTTAACAAAACAGTTTTTGCTATGAACTTCTATTATATGGACAAAAACACTGAGGAATCTCTCAAAAAATCTTTTTTTTTCATGTTACATGATATTTATATTTATTATATTTCCTGTATTTATTTTATGAAGTATTTAGATGAACCTAATAGTATTAATATTTAAAATGACTTTTTGATAAACAGCGAAGAGCATTATTGATATGCAGCCTCGGCTTATTAAATAACAAAAGCGTTACATTACGTATATGTGTTGATTTTTGTCCTGTAGCAGTCAGTCGCCACGGTGGAGGAGGGTGAGGAGATGAAGTTCAATGTGGTGGTAGAAGAAATTCAGACTGGGGAAGGAAAAGCTGGAGATTCTGGCTCAGTGGAGGATCCAGGGGAGATGTGTGCCAGTTTAACTTTACCCTTAGTGGAGGAACAGGGAGAAATCAACCTCAACCTGCCCACAGGAGGACTGCTAAGAACCCCCTCAGAGAAAAGTCACCACAGCTCTGATGGAACAGAGTCCAGTAAGAGGAGTTTAACAAAATAAATGTGACGTCAGACTCCAGGTTATAAAGATATGATTAAATTTTATAGACCTTCCTTTTATTGTGCGAAACTTACGTATTCTTGATAAATTTAATTCAATTAAATTCAATTTTAATCTAGCTTTTCTTAAGAAACTTTTATTTTTAATTGTAGAAAGCAGAGCAAACACTACCTCTTTACCTTTGAGTATGTAAAAACCATTAAGTGTCCACTGCCCAGTAATAGAATTTGACATGAGTATAACCAGTGTTTTGCATAATAGAGGCTCTGTTTGTGTGTGTTCTGTGTGTAGAACATTTCAGTAGGAATAGTCTTAATTCCAGGACACCACTCACTCGGGAATATTACACCAAGAGCTTGTCTCTGCATTCCAGCGATTCAAACTCCCTCGGTCTGCATCACTCTCTCCCCCTGCCTTACGGTCAGTTCTGACATGCAACCAAACACATCTGTGTGACATGCATATACCGACACATACAGTAAATCCACTGGATATATTTGTATGCACACAACTAAACCTTGTTCTACAGTATGAGAACTAATGAATCTTTCTAAGTTAATATATAATATATAGGAATTGTTATTTCAGTTTATCTGTGTAATACGTTTTTTTAGAGACTAGTTCACTAAGAAGCTACATTGGCAGTACTGAACTCTGCGGAGAGACTCGTTTCTGGCATGGCAAAGACTACTGCAACTTCATCCTGAAAGACTGGGTCAAACTCAACAAGCCTTTCGATGGTACGAAACAGTTTCATTAAACCCCATATCTGCAATATCACAACCCACAGCCAAAATGTTTTTTGAAACAGTAAGGCTTCAGGTCTTAAGACAAAAACAAACTAGCAAACAAGACAGACAAAAATGACAACTACACTACACATTCTTTGATATCTCATGTCAAATTCATCAAATAAAGCAATTCCTCCAGCACAGGAATGAGGGAAAGAAGACAGAAGTTATTTCCAACAATCCCATTCTGCAGTCGGTATGGGGTTATTTTCCCAGCTCTATTCTCTTGCCAGAGGGAGATAACTTCATTTTTGCATCTCTGCTTTGTGAATGTGAAGTCCTGGTTTTGCACATAGTGCCAACTGGGTAGGACACAGCAGGAGAATGGAGGAGTCTGATAGATGAATGTAGTCAAATACTCTTAAGATGCTTGTGCATCGTCAAAGACGCACGCTGAAAGAGAAAGACCACACAGTGATGGCTTCAAAAGGCCTGTCCGTCATCTCTGTATAATGGTTCGGCTAATGTTTTCATGAATTATAGTTGTTTATTTTTCTCTGGGTAAGATTTCATTGACAGGTATAAGACACCACGGATGCCCTGGCATGATATTGGGGTGTTGGTTCATGGGAAGGCTGCTAGAGATATTGCACGACATTTCATTCAAAGGTGGAACTTTACAAAGGTAAGAAATTTTATACATTCTCAGCAATCTCAGTGTTTCTCTTCCAAACACTGAGATTAAATGGAAAGGAAACGGATATCTTCTGCCTCCTAGATTTTTCTCTTGAGAAAAATACTCAACATTTTAGAAAATAAATGAATGTATATCCCAAGCTGTGCTCACAACAGAATATCAAAAATCTGAGATTTTAAGATTAAATGAAATATTCATCTTCAGATTATCCCAAGAATAAAATGATCTTAGCTGTAAATATAATATTATTTGTCTTTTCTTACGTGTAACTACGTAACTAATTTGTGTCTTTTTCAAACGATTTTAAAAGGAACATTTGAGTTGACTTAAAACATTAAAAATAAGTAGCTGCTGATCTGTTAAAGAGTAGCCCAAGATCAGCATAATTTTCATTTGGGGGGAGTTTTGCGTTTGAAGGTATTATAATAGAGTGTTACAGAGTGAACTGGGTATATTGTATTGTTTGCTATGCAGTATAAGCATATCTTTATGAATGTCCAGAAAAATTAGCTTTTTTAAATTGCTAGAAGGTGTACAAATCCAGCTCCATTCAGAAGTCCAATTGTAAGAGCTAAAGATCAGAGAGCATGCACGAAGCCGAGGTTTCCACCCTCTCTCGGGTCTTTCTGAAAAACCATCTTTATTAGCTTGAGCTTAGCACCCCCTGCAGTTGCTCATTGTGTCCTGTTCTGAATGCCGTCAGTATTCAATGGTAGCCCGCACTCTCAGCCCCCTTTTTAGAGCAATTAGAGGCCTCTTTACTTTGATTGTTCAGTAATTGAATTGGTTTGAGGCCTGTATGATTTCCTTTGGATTATGCCAGTCATATTTCAGACTTGGCTACCGATCAGACACTCTGCTGGTGAATAATTAAAGGAGAGGAAGCCAGGTGTGTGTGCGGCAGAGGAGGACAAACAAAAGCCAGTTGAATGCCTCTGATGAGGTGTTTAGTGGAAATGAGAATTTACAGCTCAAAGACAGACTAGTCTCATTTATATCTTTTGCTGCTGATTATGGAACACTGCTCATCACAAAGAAAGCATTGTAAAGCGGAAACAATCCTGTCGGTGATTTGTGTGGAAGGTTTCAAGAGATATATTAAGGGACTTTTTATATGTATAGATAGTTTATATAAATGCGCTACCATTTAATGCATTTATTATGCAAGGCTGCTTTCATTTTTTTATCGAATGCGGTACAAAAACATAAATATTGTACAATATAAATGTTGTTTATTTTAACTATTTAAACATGTCGTTTTTCTTGTGATGGCAAAGCTGAAGTTTCAGCAGCCATTACTCTACTCTTTAATGTCGCATTATTGTTTAGAAATCATTTCTAATGTTTTATTTGGTGCTAATGTAATGTAATATTTGTGACCCTGGACCACAAACCAGTCATCATTTGTTACATTGACGTATGCATAGTGCTACAAAGTGACTGAAGTTTCAAAAGTGCAAAACTTTATTCAAAAGACGTGGTCAAACAAGCAGGGTCAAACACCAACAAACTGTACAATCCAGGTAAAGGCAAAAGAGTATATACGATAACAAAGCACGGGTCAGGGCAGGCAGCAAGCAATCCAAAAACCAGAACACAGGAAAAACGAAGAATACACAGGAGCTAGAAACAAATGACAGAGGGGAACACATGACAAAACCAACCTGTGAGAACAAGACACATGAAACCAGGGAACCAATCGGAACATGACACATGAAAACAAGGAACCAATGGGGACACAACACACAGACAAGGGAAAACATTTTGGGGCACTCCAGCTGGTGATTGTGACAAATAATCTTCTCAAATCATTTGTAAGTTTTACTTTCTTTTTTTATCTTCTGATCTTTTCGATGCATCATATAAAAACTCATACTAACCGCAAACTTTTCTATAATGTATATGTGATAATGTATTAATCTATTTATATAAACCCCCACAGAACTTTTATCACAGAGCTAGAATTAGCATCTATTCTCCACTCTCCAATATGATCACTGTTTTAACTTAACGCTTATGTTCTGTACCTGTAATATGAAGAAAAAAGTCAAGCCTTTTTTTAGAACTGTGGTGATTCAGAGATGTGATTCACTATCAAGGTCACTGGAGTTATGAGTATCGCTTGGGCAGCTGCCAACAGCCTGTGAGCAGAGTTAATGTTAGTTCTCCCTCATCAGGGCTCAATGGATTTTAATCAACACATTATGCCAGTTGTTAATTGCCTGAGAACCATCTGTTTATAACCACACGGCCCAGATTACCGCTTACCCACAGTGTAAGCTGACATGGCGTACAGCTCGCTAATTTGCACCATGAGCGCTTCCTTCATGAGGGGTGAAAACGTCAAGTAAAATAAAACTTGCAGAAGAAACTCCAAATTACGCGGACAAAACATTTTTTGTTGTGGTGACACTGTTTTGTAGAAGAGAATGGAACAGAAAGTCTAGATGAATCGGAAACAAAACTAATGCGACCAAATATTGTGGAAAGCGTTGAACATGGTAAGAAAAAAACTGTTTCTTCTATATGTAGATAATTGGTAGAGGGTGGCAACATCATTTCCTTTGTTTCCCAGGAAACAAAGCACGTCTCATGTTCAAACGACCTTTGAACCATGTTCCAGGCCCAGTTGAAAACAGTCTGAGTATAGTCTAGTTAGGACAATAGCCATTAAAAACCTACTTTCGGAAAACCTTCACATACACGGCCATCAATTTACTGTAATCAGCAGCACTGTCTAAGACTAAACAGAGGAGCAGAGACTTTTATTCAGCCTCAAACAAGTGCTCTATCTCTGGGGAGTGGAGGGACCAGGCAGGGGTTGATGGTCAGCCCAACAGGCTATCTGGATGTGGCACAGTAATTAGCGCTCTTTAGGGGTGTGATTTTGGAGTCAACATCGGGCGTTCTGTCTGATCCCAATCAACTCTCCTTTTATTTGCTAGCTGGTGAAGAAGCGGTCGGGGGCGACGTGCTACCCCTGCCTCATGCCCAAGTCTCTATCCGCACCCATGGTGCCAGCTGAGTACAGCGGCAAATCAACACAGGCTAATGTTCAGGTGAGATATCACCACCAAACTGACAATATTGAAGAAATTATCAATAAATATATACATATACATGTATAGCATACTCAACATAGTCCTAAGTGTGAATGTGCAATACACTTGTTGTAATATAGCTCTAACTGCTCTTATTTATATTCATGTATATATACATATATATACTCATATTTATATTACCCTGTTATTAATGTGGCTTAAATGGGACCTGGAGTCCTAATTTTGTACCATAACATGGAAGTGTGCTGGTATGACAATAAAGAATCCTTGAATATTTATAAAATCATTTCAAAATCCAACTTTACACTAATGTGCATTTAGAAATATGTGTGATAACTGAAACCATTAATTTTGATAGCTTTTTCTCTGAACAAACAAGGTTTTGAGGTCTGTGTGTCAGTGGTCTATTGGGATGAAGGTCCATGAGGAGTCGATTCATTTAGCCTACGTATCAGCCATACAGAACAGTAAACATTTCATCTACATAGAGGTATGTGCAAATAAATCAGGTGCACAATTTCGGATAGGACATATGCCTGGTCTTCAGTGCAGAGTAAAAGATCTTCTTTTTTTAGGGGCACAGTAACCATGCATAAATGTTATGAGTTTTTATTTACCCAGTTATTCATATCAAATCTATTAAATTAATTATTATTTATCAGGGTAGATTTCTTGTTATGTTTTATTTCCATTTCCATTGAAATACTATAGTATTTCTAATATATACTAATATAAATTGAAAAGTAATATAAGTTAACCTGCTCCTAAATAATAATAATTTCTGATATATAATAATAATAATTAGCAAGGAAAAGCGACTGCAATGTTACAAACAATTTAAATTTATTTCAAATAAATATATTTCAAAATTGCTATTTTATTCTTTCTTTTCATTGCAGTAAATTCTGAAATAAAATATATTAAAATATAAAAGAGTTGTATGAAGAAGTAGAAATTTCCTATAAATGTTAAATATAAAAAATGTACTGAAAACGATGTAGAAATATACAATATCATGCATATTATGTGTAAAATATTAATATGTAAAACTAAAATAAAAGGGTTTTGAAGAACAACTGATCCCAAACACTGTTTTGATTTCCTGTGCCATATATTTACATTTATTTTATTACATTTATTGAATTCTAAGTATAGTACAAATCTATTAACATGTACAATAGGGGCGGAAATTGATTTAAAAGAATTATCACATTAATTAGAGGCTTCGTAATTAATTAATCAAAATTAATCGCATTTTAATCGCATATAAATATTTGACATGAGAACAGTGAGAAGTTTTTTCATATGGATTTTTAGTATACCATTGAATAATGACTGAATACATAAGCTTAAGCAACAAAATATTGTTTATTTTTGTTCAACTAAGTCCAACAGACCAGTGCAATATAGCCATTAAGTGTAGCGTGTTATTTTAAGTAAAACACAATACTTTCAAGTAGGTAGGCACCGATTCAGATCCGGTCCTGTAATCAGCGGTAAATGCCATCAGGTGCGTGATTTCAAATTGAGCCGTATATACTACACACAGCCATTGTTCTTTTACGAGCTGCGCAAAACCATGTTCATTATCAGCGTGGATTTGTGCAGCTTGTCACTTTATAGACATATCACTCAAGACTTACTGATATAAAAATTTTAAGAAACATTTATTTGGAGTACCACTTAAGCACAATGCACAATACTAAGCCTAAAATGTGTTTTAATGTCATTTTCGAATGCAATATATTTTCACACAATTTCAGCACAATCCAAAATACTTCAGTAGATCTTTGGTTGGACTTCAGCACTACTTCTGCACAATTCAAGCGCATCAAGTACAAGACTAGTTGTTCCAATTTATCAGACTTTGGTTTAGTAAACTAAAAGTTCAATTGCAGGGTTATTTTAGCAAGCATATAAATATCGTAATATACTTAGCCTGAAATAAATGTATTTCAACGCCTATTTATTTTTCACTAGGGTAGGGACGGCTTTACTCTTTTTTACTTTCACTGCATTTCTCTTTCTGTCATGCTCTCTCTCTTTTTTCTCCTTATCTCTCAGAACCAGTTCTTCATCAGTTGTGCTGACAAATCCATCCACAACCGCATCGGAGATGCACTGACGGAGAGGATCCTGCGGGCATACAGGTGCATCAGGACAATAGATTCACTTGTATACAAACATGACACAAAAACATCATTGGGCACACCTAACCACATTTCATTTGGGCCACAGGGAGAAGAAGAAGTTTCGGGTCTATGTGGTGATGCCCCTGCTGCCTGGCTTTGAAGGTGACATCTCGTCAGGCGGGGGACAAGCCATCAAAGCAATCATGCACTTTAATTACAGGTAATAACCCTGCAAACATTCGTCTTCTGTAATCACCAAATTGCCACAATTAAGGGCAAAAACGCAGCCTGAATGGGCGCTCACAGCAAATGACACGTGCGTAATGTGGAAACAACAGACCCTGCTCCTCACGGGCCACAGAGAGACCATTACACCCCCGGCTTGGACCCTCAACACTAGGCTAGATACAGTAAGAGAAGCAGTGAGGGTGCTGTGGTCACTGGGGTTCATCGAGTGATGTGATTGGTCAAGAGATGAAGATTTAAGACATATGATTGGTGCAAGACAGGAAGCAGAAGAACTAAAATCCCTCTTTCTTTATTACAGGACAATGTGCCAAGGGGAGCACTCCATTATTGAGAGGCTCAAATGTGTGAGTAAGTAGACTAGTATGTAAAAGCATAAACCTGCTCTATACCTGAACATTAAGACCACGTCCATCTAATGTGATTGCATGATCGTAATTCATTATAATAGGAGGTGTAGGATAATAGGATGAAGAAAGTGTATGTATTTGTGTTTGTCTGCAGTGGCAGATTGCTGGATCAAGTACATCTCTTTCTGTGGTCTGCGCACTCATGCTGACCTGGATGGACGTCTGGTCACTGAACTCATTTATGTGCACAGCAAGCTCATGATCGTGGACGACTGCACTGTCATTATTGGTCAGACACTCTGCCCACACATATATAAAAAAGTAAAATTGGGTCATTCTCTGGAAATTTCTGGGATTTTATTCTGGCAGTGTAATAACTGCACCATAGGTGCTGCTTGATATTCAGTTTAGCAGTTGACAGTATGAATTCTTTTACTGGATAAAAATAACTAATAAGACATCTTTGGGGGGAAAAAAACTACATATTTGAATGTAAAATTAATAATAACATTTCTTTTATGAAATAATAAAGATTTATATTTAAAATTACATTCTAAGTAAATATTTACATATGTTAATAAATTTTTTAAAATGTAAATATACAGTATATCAGAGGTAGGCAACAGTGGCACTCCAGGACCGACGTTGCCTACCCCTGCAGTATATCCTGTGATATATGCATACTGTGATTACAAAGGAACCATTGCTGTAGTTTTTAGTGTCACAAGATCCTACTGAAATTATTTATAATATTTGATTTGGCGTTCGACTATTATTTGATGCCTCCTTGCTGAATTAATCAAAAAAACTTACAAAAATTTACTCTTACCTTTTGTCTTGCGAGATTAAGCAGCTGCTTAATTGTCATCATTGATCAAATCAGAGTATCAGAATGATTTTTGATTAATCGTGACACTGAAGACTGAAGTAAAAAAAAAATCTTCATTGCCATCACAAAACATAATAATAATAATAATAATTCAATATTTTTTTAAAAAGAAGAAAAAAGTTGTTATTATTAATAATAATAATAAATGATTTAGTAATAAATTATATTTAACAATATTACTATTTTTTTTTGTTTTTTTACCATGCAGAGTATAAGAAATTTTTTAAACAACAATAAAAACTATAATTATTGACCTGTATATAGTCCCTGGATGGATGGACAATCCATAATAGTAAAGAATTGCATGTAACTTTAGATAATATTGTTATATTATACTCGTAATACGTGTTGTCATTATTATTATTATGTGTACGGTCTGTGCAAAGGATGATCTGGCAATTGCACATGATTAAAATCTTCTAGCTGTAAAACGGTTAGTCGCCGCGAGGGGGCACTGCACTCACACAAAACACATGGAAGCGCGGACATGTGCAGAATAACAAACATCAACAGATGTTTATGAAAAGAGAAGTCACGCCTGTCTCCTCGATCATCACAAATGCATTATTAAAATCCCATTAACGTCGCTCAAATCCTGTTTGTCTTTATCAATTCCAATTATCCTCTTATCCTTATAAATAGGCTTTGAAGAAGAAAAGTGAGAAATCTGTGTTGTTGAGTGAGATGTCCTTGAGGCTCTGGGTAGAGGTCAAAGCCCAATACAGACCCAGAACACGCTCCCCACAGGCATTAACCATGATAGTAGGAAAAGGGAAAGTGTCTGATAGGTATCTGTGATCTGCTTAGGCTCTGCAAACATCAATGACAGGAGCATGCTGGGAAAGAGAGACAGTGAAATGGCTGTGGTTGTTGAAGACACAGAATTCCAGCCCTCTGTCATGGATGGAGAGAGTTATCAGGCTGGCAGCTTCGCTCTGTCTCTGCGGGAGGAGTGCTTCAGGTCTGCTTTCCTGTTACACGTGAGCTACATGACAACAGGTTTCTCGTTGCAGTGAGAGATTTTACAGTCCTGTGAAATGCATCATTCATATTCATTGAGTGATTCCCACAAATGTCTGGTTCTATTCTGACAAAACGATTTTGCATGAAATAAAATGTTTTATGAGTCATAAAATAGGCTTCATTTCATTCATTTTTTGTTAAGAATATTAAGCCTTATTTATGACTTTTTAAGGCATTGTGGCATTCCTTTTATGATGAAGTACGTAGCTACATTGCCAAGAAAGTAGATATTTTATACACTTTTTTTTTTTAATCAAATCATATTGAATATGTCACTCTTTTAAATAGTTTATATACAGAATAATTTAACAAATTCATCTAAACGTATAATTTTTTGCTCTATAACATTGTAAAGTGTTATTTTGAAGGTGAATGCAATCTGTTTTTTTCAGACTTGTGCTTGGCTTGCCGGGAGACGATATAGACATCAGTGATCCCATCAGTGACCGATTCTACAAGGAAGTCTGGATGGTGACTGCAGCCAAAAACGCCAGTGTGTATGACAAGGTAAATAAATCACTCAGAAAAGGTAAGAGCCACTGAAAGAGCACAGCTTTGACCTTCCTCACTGCAAGCTCTAAATAGCCCTTGATTCCTTCTTAAAATAGAGTATCCTTTTATCACTGATCTTAGAAATGTGATTAACCGGCTCAGTCAATCGAGCCGGATGTTTACTTGTGCTCTGAATCTGTCTTTATGTCATTGAAATGATTTTGTGGTCCACTATTAGATGAATTTGCTGCAGATCTGGTATTTTATATACTGTACATATATGTGCCTAAATGGAATAGTCACCATCACTAACTGTCTGTGCAGGTCTTCAGATGTTTGCCCACTGATGCAGTCCTAAACTATAAGATTCTGAGAGACTACATGTCACGTCCTTGCATGGTTGTAGAAGACCCAGCACAGGCCTGCGCGGAACTGAAGAAGATACGAGGCTTTCTGGTCCAATTTCCCTTGTACTTCTTGTCTGAAGAGAACCTTTTCCCTTCCTTCAACTCTAAAGAGGGAATCATGCCCATCGAGCTGTGGACGTAGACTCTTTGAACCTCCCTTTTGATGCATGTCATCTAATGATGCTATATGTGCCGTCAGTAGCATGCAAAAACTACCTCTGAGCTCTCTATACAGTAGATGCATGTCTAAACCTTCATTCCTCTGCTGTTTGTCTGTTGTTGTCCCTGTAGGTTTATAACTGAACTCTCTTAATCAAATATACATGGACACTGCAGCTTGTGTAAATAATTTACTCTGTTCTTCCAGTAATTATTCTTTATATGTGCATAGTTCTTTTCAGATCTTTAATACTGAAAATATACAATACAACCACTTTTGGTAGTATCACAGACACTTTTAATTTAAAAGCACGCAATAAATTGCTGCATTTTTTAAAATGTTTACAAAATATATTATTAAGTACATTATTTCAATATATTATCTTATAACTTACATATGCAGCTTTATTATAATAATTAAACATCTGGAAAAATCACAAGTCACATAATACACATAAGACACATAATACAGTTACATTCACTGTCTTGCCATAACGTAAGCAAGTGGTTGCATTTTATAAAGTGTAAGCCCACAGTTTTACAACACATGATAACTGTGGCTCTTACAGAAACCTAGGATATGAAGACAAATTATGGTGGCACAAAGACAAACAAGGAGACCGCTATGGCTTTGGTTAGGTACGTCACACAAAGGATGTGAATTTCCTAACCATTACATTAGATTTCAGATTATTAGACTTCTTACAGAAACTTCCTGAGGACACTTTACAGCTGCTCTTTCATCAAACATATTTCTCATTGACAAAACAATGCTCACTGGAAATTTTCCACCACAGTAAAGTGAGCACTAAGAGACATGAATTGTCTTTTAGTAGGAAAACGGTGGCTTGAACAGGTGCAGGTGATGATTTAAGCAGTGAAGACTCACCTTTGTAAAGCTAACGGAGGATCATGGCTAAGAAGCCAATACAAAAGATTTGGCTTAATTATACTTTAGGACAATTCTGAAATAATGAGCACGCTGTTTTGCTTCAGATGTCAATGAGGTCATCGCCGCTTTCGTCACTTTCCACCGTCAGCTGGCGAGTCCACCACTTCTTGACTTCAGACCCCGAGGAGGCTTCATCAGTCACAGGGTTCATCTTACACACCATGGACTTCACACTCGTGCGCCCTGTGGGACAAACAAGGCCGCGATGTGAGTCACGGTTTACCCAGCAACACAAACACATCAATGTGCAGAATACTAAATGTGTGGAAGAACAAACAATAAACAAGCCTTTTCTTTGTCAAACTTAACAATGGAAGAAAGCACAGTATAATTACGCGAACATCCTTTGACAAAACTTATGCTGCCATTTATCCCATTTAACAAATGCAATACTTTTGTAAATGTAAGCGCAGGATTAATAGTGCGAGTGTTTGGTGTTGACCTGCAGGAAGTCGCCACTGTCCCAGCTTCCTCTGGGGCCGGTCGGCAGAGTCCTGGCGATATCCACTGCGGTCTGATAGGGTAGGGCTCAGTAAGGTCTGCAGGCCACTGTTCTGCTGGGTCAATCATTTTTAGACCGGATCTATTAGAATGAGCACTCAGAGACACACCGGATCTTAGCAGAACAGACACTGATAGGGTTACCTCTGGCTGAGTGGGATTGTCTTGGTTATGGGTGTTGGTATCCTCGCTGGGGACGGTGGTCTCGATGCTGGGAGGGTTGAGCAGGCGCCGGAGGTCCTGCTGCTGGCTCTCTCTCAGACTGAGAATGATGCTACATGACTGCTGCTGCTTCTGGAGGAGAAAGGTGGTGTCAGTGTTATCATTCGGCTCATACTGCACGTCTAATATCAGCCACGTTGCTGATATGGGACTAATTCTATTGAACAATGGCAATAAAAGCAACTGAACTGAATATATCAGTGATCCTATAAGTGGATCTGTGTGAGGTTATAGCTTTGACTTTGGCAAGCCAAAAGTGCCTAATTGTGATTTCCTGCTCAAATCAGATTTCTTTGTGAGAAGAGATAGCAAAGTCCCTTTCAAGGAAAGTGGGTTCACTCGGTGCCTGTTTAAAGCAACGCCTCCAGGCAGCTACAGTATTTTGGGCACCAGTTCCTATCTCTGTGAATGAGGAATAGAAAATCTCAGAAAATACTTTTCCGACCTCACATTTGAATTACTTCTTTAAATGAGCTTTTCAGTTAATATTGTTATTCCATCATAATATTCTCCAATTTGGAGTATTAGGAATAAACCGTCTCTGTATATATACAGTATATTTATATTTAGTCTAGAGATATTAACAGCTGCAGAAAAAATACAAATAAAAAAACTCACTCAGACGAGAAGTTAATGTGAAATTTCAAGTTAGACTGACATAAATATTGCATACATTTCCATCGTTTTAAGAAACAAAAAGAAAATTCTACAATATGAATTCATTTCCACACATTAAAGTAACATCAGTGTTTATGAACTCACGGCTCGTATGCGTTTGAGGCACTTCTTTAACCACATACGGATGGTTTGTTTGGCCACCTCCTCTTCTATAGTGTATTCAAGCTGCTCTCGCGCCAACAGCTCCTCCAGCTGAAGACTCTTCCGGATATCAACTGAGCGGTACGACAGCATGCTGAAACATACACCATTAGTCACTTCCTACAAGCTGCTGAACATGCTTAGTGGATAACTGGGGCAGTCGTGGTCTAATGGATAGGGGGTTGGACTTGTAACCCAAAGGTCGGGGGTTCGAGTCCCAGGTCCGGCAGGGATTGTGGGTGGTGGGAGTGAATTCCCAGCACTCTCTCCACTTTCAATACCCTGACTGAGGTGAGACCCTTGAGCAAGGCTGTGTGTGTGCACGTTGGATGGGTTAAATGCAGAGCACAAACTCCACGTATGGGTCACCATACCTGGCCACAAGTCACTTCACTTCACTTTTAATTAAAACAGGACATTTAGATTTGTCATAATATTAATTCTTTTGTTTGTGTGCTGTAATGAATACTAATGGTCCTTTCTAACCTCAGTACATCATGGAAGGTGACATCTCCTCCGTTGTGCAGACGCTCCATCTCATAACACATGTGTTTGAAGAGAAGCTTGTCTTTGTCCAGGTCAACTTCCAGACGACCTCTCAGCAGACGGAGCAGAAACTTCACCCGAGAGGTCGGAATCACTCCCTGTTTTCAAAAAACAAATAAATACCAGTATATATACAGTATACAGTAACAGCAAAAGGGTTATTTAAGACATTTCTCACACTATCACTCTACTATACAGTATCTAGTGAGCTGCCTACCTAGAGGGCATTTAAGGTCTATACTTTTTTAAATTAAATTCTAAGTACGCATCATACCCTTTGAAGATCAAGAATTCTAGAATAAAATCTGATAAACTGAATGGCTTCAAATTTTTGCTAGTCTGTGCAAATACCTTGAAAAAGGATGCTGGAGTAACAACACTGTATGTATATCAGGAGGCAGTTCATTGCCAAATAACTGTACTATTTTACTACTATTTTGTATTTATTTTTTACTGAGAACAGGCGGTTTAGTTTTGTTTTTCAACCAAATGAAAACTAGTGAAAAGTTGTTGGTGCCCATGTAGAATGTTCTAAATCCACGTTTTGAGGTTTGTGCTGTCTTTGAAGGCCAGCAGGCATTGAGGAAGCTCACTAGATTTTAGAACAGAGCTCAGGTGTCAATTAGCGACAAAGTCCATCCTGTGCTCAGCTGTTAGTCTTATGGCCTTAAGTGTTTCTAGCTGATCCCAGCACCCCTGGTTGATTCATTAAGGCCAGGAAATGACTGGTGTGCCTCATTTAAATCAAATATACACGTGCAGATATTACTGATCCTACGGGAGGAGGTCAAATCTGCACGCACTTCTTTCTGCTGCTCTCAATAAGGCTGTTTCCACCTAATGAAGATGACAGCTCAACACCTCTCGCTATCTGTGACAGGCAGTAATAACCTCCAATTACTCTGGAGGTGAGAATGTCGATGCGTGTGATTCATTCATTTGCGGCTTCAGAGCCGGTGCGGAGAGCACACACGGGTATTAACTCAAAATCATCCCCGCTGACAGCCGCTGATCACAGGCACGTCCCCCTCCTCCTCCTCACCTCCCGCTTGTCATCCACCATGTTCCAAATGATCTGGAAGTGACGCAGGTCGTTGTAGCTTAGCAACTGGTCCTCCTCGGTGGAGTAGAATAAAGAAAAATTCTCCACAATGATGGCTGAGGGGGAAATAAAGGGATTATGGTTTGGGATAGCTTTCAGCTAGGCTCTCAGAACGTAAGTATAAACAAGTGTGCAAACGCAGACAGGAATGCTTGGCTTGTTCACTGCAAGCACATGCTCCTGTTGTACATACTTGACATGCGTTCTTGCATCGCTGTGGTTGTAATAAACCTCAAGGGGGCAATAGAGTTACCTTCGGATGCCTCTTTAAAATTGTCAGGCTATAAAATGTTGACATTAATGCTAATGGCCACTATGGCAGCTTTTGTGGCAATGTTGGGAATGCAATGACTGAATGACACATTTTAGAGCAGAAAGCTGAGTGGTGTAACTGTACTGTAGAGAGTGCTGTGGGCCTTAACCTGCTGAAGGACTTCAGCTAGGACTATTAAGATTATGCTACTTGAAACTAGTTAGTGCCAGTCAGGGTTATTATAGTTAACTAAAACGTAAACCGTTTAAAATAGTAAAAGACATACAGAATTGTGGAAATATTAGTACAATTTTAAATAATGTTTTCTATTTTAATATATTTTATATTATAAATATTATCTGTTCAGTTCAGAAATCATTCTAATGTGCCGATTTGATGGCCAAGGAACATTTCTTATAATAAATGTATAATAAATATTTTTGTGGAAACCGTGGTACATTTTTTCAGTATTTTTTTAATGAACAGAAAGCTCAAAAGAACAGCATGCATTTGTAAGTATTTACTGTCACATCTGATCAATTTAAAGCATCCACACTATCGATCATTCTAAGGCATATAAACCCCTGTAATCTTCTACTGCATAAATACTGCATCCTGTTTGATGCATCAATTATAATTGGAACAAGGCATTCTCAAATCAATTCTGATTGGCGCACCACCCAACTTGCTAATTGAACAGCCTGTTTGGGACACCGACGTATGCTGTTGACTAGAAAGTGTGCACATCTATACAGTCTGTAAACCAAGAGGAATAGAGACAGAGACTAAACTGGCTTTGACCCAAAGTGATTCAAAGCCTCATTCAAATTCAGCAGTGACCAGGCACCGCTCTGTTCTGGCAAAAAATGAGATAATAAACATGGAAGGACGTCAGGAAGAAGAATGGGCAGGGATAATGTATTTTTTGAGCTAGTTTGGCTAGCGTCTAAAGCAGGAGGAAATTAGATGCCACCCTAGGAGATGAAACAGGATATTGTGTCGGCAGTCAAGGGAAAGAGGTGCTTACCTACGAGCAGGTTGAGCATGATGTAAGCGATGATGACATAGAAGGAGCAAAAGTAAATGAGGGCGCCAGCGTAGTTTCCGCAGTCGGTTTCCCAATAGCGATGTTTGTCCGGAGTGCAGAATGGCGCCTGCACCTGGGGAATGAGGCCGATAAACAAACATAATCAACACATGGGGCTCGCAGCTGATGGGTTTCTGTTAACAGAAATCATTCAGAAGTATGTTGAATAAAACCAAACGCTGTGGAGTTATATTTGCAATTCTGCCTTATTCATTTAAACTGAATTGTTTACTGTTTTTTAAATGATTTTCACAGCGAGCGAGTTTGGATGGCAGCCCTCGTTTTGCCCGCAAGCAATCTCTTACCATGCAGTCATGCATGATCTTATTCCAGTCTTCACCTGTGACTATTCGAAACAATACAGTGATGGCCTTCCCCGCGGTGGAGAAGTTTGCGTGCCTGTTGGCGAGAGGGGAAAAAGTAACAGCTCACGCAGAGTCACTTCCTTTCATGCTGTCAGCTGTACCTGAAAATTGATTCTCTCAAATGCAAGTAGGGCATTCGAGCAAAACGTTTTGACAACACCAATTATATCGGCGCCGTGGGTACGAGTAAGTGTGTTACAAATCTGAAAGCAGTCCAATCGCTGCCTCCACGTGTCACAAGGCGGCTTACCTGTTAATGTTCTCACCGTATTTGACGGTGCCGAAGAGGACGACACCGGCGAAAGCGTAGCACAGCAACAACAAGAACATGCCCACAATAATAAAGAAACTCTTGTACATGCTGACGACCACAGTTAGCAGAAGCATCTTTAACGTCACCTATAAATACAAGACAGCTCGGTAGTGAAGGAAAAACCACTGTAATATTCATGTTATATCATATATCTTTGTAAATATTTATGCGCACTTACATGCTTTCCACATATGGTGAAAAACCTGAATACTATCACACATGTGCCCATCATGTATGTATAAGCATTCTAAAGAAAAAGAAATGAATTTATTTATTTACATTTAAATCGATAAAATTACAACTATGAATATTACAATTTTTACCATGTTAAATAAAGTTTCAAATAAAATGACATTCATCCGAAGACCCCAAAACGCTGCCTTACTGTAATTAATAATTAGGCCAAAAAGGTACAAGTTAAAACCCTAGAAAATAAGTTAAAAAACATGACATTTTAGCGTGTACCTGTAAAGCAAAGTGCAAAATGATCCAAATGAGTCCCAGGGAAGTGACGAGTAGGTCATATCTGTTTCTCCTGCTCTGCCAGTATCCAGCTGGTGACATAGCTATCAGCTTCATAGTCACCTGCGGCAGAGCAACTTTAATTATGTCATGACCGTACAATACTACCAAAGACCTCATGAACTGTGAGGCCTCTGGTGAATTTTAAAAGAAATCTCACTCAGGCTGACTCATGAACAGCAAACAGAATTGGAAAAAATTAACTATATATATATATACACTGTAAGAGCTTTACCTCCAGAACGAAAATGAACGTGAAAACCACAGACATTGTGGCCAAAGGAAAAGTAGCCGCCTTAAGTTCATCCCACTGTAACACATCCACAAAATGTAATTACCATTTCAGTGCAGAAATAAAGCAAAAAACGCTTTACTGTAACCTTCCTCACCTTAACAGACAGGAGGACAGACTGTGCTAACACCAGCACTGCAATACCTCGCTTGAAAAAAGGATGTTGGGTAATGTCATACATTTTTGCCCGAAATCCACCATTTTCTGCAAATGGAAAAGAAGGAATTTCAGCTTTGAAAGAACAGAAAATGAGTTCTTTTCTGAACGATCCGGTGCTGTGGTTCTAAAACAAAGACCTGTTTCAAATTCCCTGACCTTCACAATAATCTCTATGCTCTCCTTTATCATCAATTAAAAGACTCGCTGAGAGAAAATCATCTCAGCTGTTCATTCAATGCACTCAATAAGAGCTTTACCCTTGGTATTGCTTAGAGATCCGCTACATCATCGTTTTGCTGTCTTTTAGCTAAAGGTCACGAGGTCTGAGTGGCATTCATCATACACCGTAATCACAAGTCCATTTCAACAGCCACAAAGCGCAGACAGATTATTTGAAGCTGGCTTCAATGGAGTTGGAATTGATGTGGTTACTCTGCCGAGTGCTGACTAAGGTATTGATTTTTCTGTTATTTCACAAGGCAACACTACCTGGCAGGAAGCTCCGCCTACTGCCATCCACAGCTCTCTATAGCTATCTCACATTAGTTCTTATAAAGCATGCAATGGACATTATTGCTGCCATGTTATTTTAGTATTAAATTATATTATTATTACATTGGTTATGGGCTTTCATCATTTTTATCTTTTTTTTTTTTTACATTTACTATTTGATCATTTCAACTGTTTTCATTTAGTTGCCAAGGAAACATTTCTATTTTACGTTTTTAAAATAATAATGATATATTATTTCAGCTTAATTTTAACGACAGCATTTTCAATGGTTTCACTTTGCAGGAAGCCATTTTTTGTTTGTTTTACCAGCTACTCCTTAAAATCCTTAGAAAAATGTTTGCACACCTCTTCTGGCAAACTAATTAAATAACTACAGTAACTAACGAAGTAAATAAGAAACAAAATGAATAAATAGTTAAACAGTAGTAGTGGTAGTAATTTTGAGACTGCTCTGCCCGGTTGACTATATGGATGTTAATTATGCTTGATAATGGTAGAAGCAGAAAAAAGAAAGGAAGTAAACCATTATTCAAATTTGATCGCTCTTTGAGGGAAAATTTAATTAGTAAGGTTGCATAACTTGCAGTGTGGCCCACAAAATGCATATTGTTTTGTTTGAACAAAATTAGATTTCAGTTATCAGTACTGGAGGAAGAGCATGCTGCTTCCATGCTGATAGGGAAAAGCCATTGGTTCAGCCCATTGTTTACAAAGGCAGCATAGATGAACAATTCTATTGTAATTCACAAAGAACGGCTGCATGTTTTCCTATTGGTTAAAATGATAATTGAACAACTCAGATGTACTTAATGACTGAAAAAGAATAGAAAAGTACTGCAGCAAAAATCTGTCCATTGCAGCCTTTGGAATTTGCTTTAAAGCATATCAATCAAATATGCACACTTGTCAGTAGATCGGAGCATTATTTTGTGTCTAATTGCCACATAAAATATTCCTGGATAATTGCCTACTATGATAATTGTGTTTATTCTTTCCTGCTGTTATGAAACATGTCTTTGAAGTGTCTGTTTCCAGGCAAGCCAACGGCAGTCTAACATAAAAACATAACCAGCCACTGCCGTCACCACAGAGCCTGCGACTGCCAAATCAATCAGTCAGTCAATCTACGGGAGACACAGAGAGAATCGCTCTTCTCTCTTTGGCTCCGAGGTGCCCACAGAGCCCAAAGTCATTCATACTACAGGCAGCTATAACTTCTGACTCAAAAGTGGAGTGGTTATTATCAAGTGTGTGATTGCCTTGGGGGTGTACCCACCGCTGAAAGCTTAAATTCAGTTTGTTCTCTACTACAGCAGAGGAGAGCTGATTAAATGCTTCAGGAAACACATGCAAAGCAGGGATGGCTCATTAGCCAGGAGAGGAAGAGTGGAAGATGGAGGGAGGGAGGGATTGATGGAGAGAAAGAAAGAGATGAGAGACTGAGAGGCTGCTGCTGAATAATACACTGACGTTTATCTGTGCACCGCTAACATGTCGCTTTGACTATTTTGGAGGATTCAAATTCCTGAAGATTCAATTATCTTCAGATGTCTTTGACAGGAAATCCGAGTATATGACTGTGAATTAAACAAACTGATGTAGTCTATACTTTAACAAAACTCAAATATATCACTGCATTATTTCTCTTGCTACTTTTATATGAACACATGATGGTGCACAAACTACAACAGAGCAACATTATGGTGGTGCACAAATGGACATTTCTTTAGATCTCAAGTGAGCACTTACCTGGACGTGGGGGGAGATGGAGGGGCTGAGCAATCTTCAGTCGACTTTTCAAATCTTCCCATCTCCTCTGATCCACGGTCAAAAGAGCAGTGCCCTAAACAAACACATCCAACACATCAGATCATGGATCAGCCAACGTACCTACTGTAGCTACTCAACAGTACGGAAAACTGCCGTACCTTATTTTCATTAAAGTTGGCTATCACAACACCAACAAAGAGAGTAAGTCCGATCATACAGCCCAAGAACACAAAGACGTGGATGTAGATGCCGTGAATCTGTTTTACGAGACAATCAAAAGTCCTAAACAGTGCAGTCATGATTAATCAGTTCAGTATACAGTTTGGTGTCTTAATAAAATTATCTTACCGGTCCTACTCTGTGTATGATGACATCTCTCACCTCCACCCAGCCCTTCAGCGACAGTACCTCAAACAGAGCCAGCATGGCATTGCCCACATTATCGAAATTAAAGTTCCGAGGGTTTGCCCTAAAAAGAGCAAATCAATTTTGGGTCTGTTCTTGGGAACACAAAATGTCACCCATAAAATCAAAAATAAAATATAAAACTCTATCTTAGAATATTAAGCATGTTTTTTTTTATTTTGAGCACATATTCTTTCTCCTTCTCAAAGAAATCTTCCCCAATCCTTAATAACTTTCTGTTCTGTAATCTTATTACAACAAGGCAGGAAATATAATCACATATTAAAATGTAAAGTATATGTGTAAAGCATAATTGTAAGCATACAATGCATTTGCACATGTATTTGCAAAGATTTTCATTATAGTATATAATGTTCAGGAAAATAATACCAAAATGTAAAAAAAACTAATTTTATTTTAGTGAAATATGAACCAGACATTAACTGTTATAATCCAGGAACATTCATAAAGCAAGTACCATTGCTTTAAAAACAACCAGAGGGGGGAAAAACCTTCAGCTGCTCCCTTCTTACTGTATTATCTCAGGTATGAAATGAACCAAAATGTTAAGGTGTCTGTCTGCGTGTGTGAGCGGACTGGAGATGCACTGCTCTATGGGCTGAACACGAACACAATACCAAGCGGATCAAACGCCTTGCTCTTTTCCTGTTACCACGCAAAGCCCTCAAAGATAAAAGAGCAACAACCTTTCTCTCTCTCTCTCTCTCTCTCTGTTATTCAGCATTATCAGAAACCTAGCTTGCTCTAGAACGGCTATGGACCCATGTGTGTCTTTTGCTGGTCTTCATTATTTAATATCTCACAAATAATAATTTGCCATTGTGTTGCCACACATCTCTAGAGCAATAACAGGCTCATTGGTGTGTGGGTGTATGATTGTGTTGTTTGTGTTTATGCCTGAGGGAAGGATATATCAGCCCCCTGCTCTGTGCCCACGACAACCCGTACAACTGCACTGCAACACGGACTATTGCTTATGGGGAATATACACATGAAAGATGATGAAAATGTGTTGCTGTTTATCTGATGAGAGCATTTATCATACTGGTTTGTGCTGTCACAGATGAGATGTTACTACAGGCATTTCTCCAAAAGATCTCAACACTGAAGATGTGACAGGTTGCGTTGAATTATTTTGTGCTTTTAAAGATATTGAATTCTATTAATTTGTGAAAAAGCAAAAATGAACGTACTTCAAGTCTTACCTAAAAAAATATATACATGTATATATAATTTGTTTTTTGAAAAATATATATTTTAACATTTAAAAACAAATAGTTTAAAGAACATTCTTTTTCCATTTCATACCAAACTCTTGGCACCCAGAATCCTGGTTTCTTCTCGCCTGACCTCAGCTTTAAATTTAGGTTCTTTGAAATGCTCACATTGATTCTAAAGATGCCATGGCAGTCCTCCTGAAAAAGAACACAAAACATCACAACAGAGAAGGACAGAAGATCCTCCACTTCGAACTTAGTTTGAAAAGTTGTAAGAATTACATTGTACCTTATTGGAGATGTGGGGATCATTACATTTGGCAAGTTTTCCAGCAAAGAGTTGCACCCCAAAGGTTGCAAACACCAGCATTAGTGTCAGAAGAAGAATAGAGACCTGTTTGGGAAATCAATAATTCGGTCTACAGCAAAATGGCTTTCCCACAAAACATGGTCAGTGCATTACTCTCATATACAGTAACCCTATAATAAGCTCAAAGAAAAATACCCAAGGGGAGCAAAGCTTTAATAAAGAAGGTCCATAAAGAAATCTCCAAGACAAATATTGCTGACTTGCTGTTAATGCATTATATTCTACTACTGCAAAGAAGAGAGGTTCTCGATTTTCAATTAAAGGGGTCATACCACGAAACATTTTAAATAACAAATATCTGATGATATCTACTGTAAACCTCTTTGTTCACCAAGTGAAACACTGCTGCAAAAAGACACTGAGGAAGAATAACTAGGAAACAAAAGTATCTCTTTTAAAAGAATTAACAAACAAAAATCTATCTCTGTACCTTTTATTGAGCAACTACAGTCAGAAAGTGGTCTGATTTGTTCACTCACCAAGAAGATCTCTTTGAAACCCTTGAGGACCTCTCGAACCACCTTCCTCATTTGGGGCACCAGTTTAAAGATACGCAGTGGGCGCAGGCAGCGTAGCATCATGAGGAGCTGGGCACCAGACTCAGGAGGCACATTGTTTGGTAGCCAGCATAGAAAGATCAGACTGACCTACAGAGTGGGCAGAAAGATCACCTTAAACATCACAACTCTTCATTTAATCCTGATCTTGAATGTGAAATCGCTAACTGCAGATTACTTTTTATGGCGTGTTTATATTGCTTTATTAATATAAATGCAATAAGTATTACTCATGCAATAGTCAGCAGTGGAAGTGTAGGCTGTTCAATTAAATGGAAATAATGTTTGTGTGAGAGTGGCAGTATTCTTATGAAATGAGTAAATAGGATGAAATTAACGTGGCTGGGTCATTTAAATAAAACAGTTTAGGGTCATTAAAACACACATCTTCAGAGCCTCATTACAGAAGTGAGTAATCAGCAAGAAGGCTGCCTTTCACATGTGTCAGAAAGTGTGTTTTTCACAGAAGAGCTGAGAGTGGAGATTTACTAAGTAGATGAAGATGTCCATGACACCACCGAAGTCTCGAATGACTGCTGTGGGAGTGAAGAACAGACCATCTGCCATGATCTTCAGGTTCAGCTCAATGCTCATGAAGATGACGAACACATATTCTCCGATCTGGAGGGAAAGTCTTGGTTTAGTGTACAATAGAAAACACTTTTTCATGAAGCAGCTTTTTATTAAACTATACAGAAACTACACGTTTTTTTGTCTTCTGGTAAGACAGAGAAGCTTATGAGCTTGTGAGTGTCATAACACAAAAAAACTCGTCAGGATAAAAATCTTTCTCTGTGCTCTTGAAAATATCCTTATCAGGTCAACCTGGACTGTCTGAAGTAGAGTTTCAATCAGTGGTGTAGAGTAAGAGACAGAAGTCTTTAAAGAGTGGCAGGTCAATCAACCCCAACCTTCTGTCTCGGAAAAGTAAAATCATTGAAACAGGCAACCTAAAAACAAGTCAACTTAAATGAATTCCAAAGCAGACTAAATCAGTGGGGGTCATGATCAAATGTGCTCAAAAGGGCAAACCTAGTTAGAGTGGCAATCAAAAAGTTCTGGACTGTAACATAAGTGAGACATGATGACCAGCCTCCAGGAAAGAGATGAGGAACATTTACAGGGTAAAAAAGTTAGTTGGATGTGCGTGTGGGATAGAATGGTGACCAGTTGGGTTTAGAATACCTGCAGGGTAGGGACATGCATGACCCTAGTAAAAGGGGACTCAAACATCATGGAAATACAAGAGCAGATGGTGACCACGATCATCACCCAGTCCAGATAGGTTACCAAGCCCAGCAAATCACTGGAGAACACACACAGACACATACACATGCAAGGTTTAGTGCAGGTTAAATGTGCTACGCTTCTCCTGCTCTGCATTCTTCCTGCTCTTCAGTCTGAGCTTACATAACTTAGTATTCATTTTGCAGATCTTTTGAAACTGGTGAAATCCTGTTAGCACACTGAAACCCAAAAGTTTCCATCTAATCCCACACTAACCCACCCTAGTGTGTCTTACAGATCAAAACTTTGCAAAGCCCATTCTTGTATTACATTTCTAGAATGAAAATAGACATATAAATGAGGGAATCTCAAGATAACATACGCAGGGTATATTTTAATCCTATGCAGGAAAATATAAGAAAAACCATTATTTTGACATTATTTTTATGCTAATAAAGCACATTTCTCCCTTAAACCTTATTTTTTATAATGTACGGTTATATTTTATTTTAAGGTGTCCTTGTTACAGTGTAATTACATATTTAAGTACCTATTAATATCAATTAACTACGTGTACTTACTATGTACTTAGGGTTAGGTTTAGGATTAGGGTTTGTTTTAGGGTTGCTTTCATGTAATTATTGTCACGATTCCAGGGGACTTCTAATTTGTAGTTTTCTGTCCCTTTTGTTGCCTTGTTTCCCTCCTGTTTCCCTGCTGCTCTGCCTGTTTGTTGTCATGGTCATTCATTGAACCACTCCCATCTCCTTGTTAGTTGCCCTGGTTACTGATTAGTTCATTACCTCCTTTCTGCTTAAATAGGCTGTGTGGTTCCTTTGTACTTTGTTAGTTGTTAAATGTTTGTGATGGTTGCTCTCTGCCCTTTTTGAAGTTCCTTGATTTAGTAAACTCCTGCACATAGATTCTCATCTCAGTTTGCCTCATCTCATTTTTGCCAAGTTACAGAAACACTTTATAAGCCCTGGACCTCCTGGTTTGGATTACCAAGTATTGTTTCAGCGTATATCACCATGTGACAGCTACATTATGGAGCCAGTCTAGTTGTTCAAGTGTAGTTCAGCCTCTTTTCCTGTGTTTAGATTCTTTGTTTTTCGGATACCCTTACCCCTCTTGTCACTCTGGATATTTGTCGATTTTGTGCAATTATGCATCATTTATTATTATTATAATAGTAAGTGCATGTATCATGTGTAACAAGGACACTGTAAAATAAAGTGTTACCTAATAATAATAATACATTATGATTTAATTTACATTACATACATTTTAAAGTATTATTTTCATGAAAGAAAAGATGTCATTGTAAGCTGAAATCCTTTTATATATACAGTATATATATATATATATATATATATATATATACATATGTACAGTATAATACTAGGCTATCATGGTGCGAAGGCCCTAAACATTTATGGACTTACTATAATTGATGGTATTTTGTGCTGTTCACTGCGCCTGTATTGGGATCCGTTTTTGACCTATTCATAAAAAGCCCATTAACACAGTGTCAGCAAAGAAATGTAACACACACACACACGCAACAGTTTGTGAAACAACATGGCATTTTTTCAGTGATTATGGCACAAAAGGATTAGTCATCTCATTGAGGCGTATGAACTAATAATATACTGCAGTGGATTTGTATTTGCTTTAGTCTTACGCATTAAAACGGGCCCGAACAATCATTCGGCAAAAGTTTCGGAAGCGATGCTCTCTGCCAACGATGAAGAGTGGCTTGTCAAAATATGGATGGTTTTCCCGAAGTTCCTCCTCTTGGACTTTTCTGGGGAAAAACATTATAGACTTAACAATAAATCATTCAGAAAACTCATATTCAGCAAACACTGCTTTTATTAGCCTTGCTTTAGGATAAAGCATGGAAAGGATAGAAAGATATAGAATGCACAGAAGGGACCGCGCTAGTTCTTTTAGTGTACTGTATCTGTAAATCAGCTAAAATGTGATCTGATCTCTCTTTTACAGTCCCTCCTTGCCCTCTAAACATAGAAAATAAAAACAAAAGCTTTGCTTCACTGCAATATGTCTTGTTGTCGTACACCGATGGCACTATGCCACCATCAGCATACAGTAGAAGAGAAAGATATGGTGTAATAACTCCCACATGGCATGTTTTGTTTGGGGGGATAAGATCTGTTCGACTGACCGCATGCCAAGGCAAGTGTATGGAGTGTCAGAAATACCGTTTCATCTCAGCCTGTTCCTTTTTCTCTTGTATCATCTTGATTTCACTGTCCTCCCGCTGGGCGTTACGGTAGCGGACCGTGCTGGAGTGCTGAAGAGTTCACACACATGTCAGAGATCACAGATAGTCACAGATACTGCTGTCAGCTTTTACTCGGTGATATCTGTGTGTGTGTGTGTGTGTGTGTGTGTACGCACATCCTGAGTGAGTGTTTCCAGGGATTTCCCTCTACTGATTCTCTGGCTGGTTGAGCCGTGTCTGAGGGACCTGCGCCAAAAAGAGCAGGTTAACACACTAGCATAATGTTGTGCATTTTATGACTATACATTTATCCATTGATCCTTATATAAATGAAATAGCTGAGTATGTGAAAGCATGTTAATGTGTTTTCCTACCGGCGTTCTTGGCGAATGTGATGCTGGACACTGAGTATGGATCTCTCTTTTGTTGGCTGACCCTCAAGAGAGCCACTCAGAATACGTTGTCTAGTGCAGGCCCTGAAGAAATTTAACACAGACAAACCTTTTTAAAAACGCATCTATAAGACTTGTTTTACTGTCCATCCAATATTAAGACAACATTAAATCCAAACTGGCTTTTATTTAATTTCTTAGTCTTACCATGCATGATTAATTTGAGCAGTTTACTCATCAAAATCTAAGAACTTTTTCCAATTTGTCCCATTCTGAATTATTTCCATTACTTAGAATAAATTCACATTATAAAAGCAAAACATTTCATTTTGGGGAGTACTACAACTACAAATAAGTTTTACTAGACATACTGTAAATGGATGGGATTGTGTGAAGATCATCAGTGAACAGCCCTTAAGCTATGCCACTATTGTCTGTCATGTACACTGTTGTACATCCGACACAGCAGATGGTTCTTATTAGCTAACGCTGTGTTGTGCAGGTGGAAACAGTTCTAAGGAAGGGGCACCCATGGAGAGGAAACTAATTAATCCTTTTTTCAGAGTGGTCAAATGTGACCTGTGGTGCACTAAAAATTCAGGCTAACAGTGAAGTAAAGACGAAGCAGTAGGAGGGAATTAATCTCCTAGGAAAAATTTGGCATACTTAATATAGGTATATGAGGTTACATATCTCCAGTTCCATGTCTGCCAAAAATTACTAATCTGTGATGATTCAGTTGACTCCATTTACACTGAAGTAACTTTCTGTATACATGTGGGACATTCTCAGCAAGCGACCCTATTTGTGTTTTCCCATGAGTTAACACTGATTTATTTAACAGCATACTGAATTAAGACATAATATTTACTTGATTTAACTCTCTAATTGTACATTTTAATCATGCTATAAATTTTAATGTTAAGTGCAAATAATGAACTGAATTTAATAATATGAAATTGGAATATTAAATGTCTACTCATTCATCACATGACATTTCAGTTTCATGAAACAAAGCTAACTAATTTAAAATAAAACCACTATATATATATATATATTTAAGTTACCTTGGGCTTGAATTTAGTGCATGTCCAAAAGTAGTAATTTAAAGTATTTTTCTTGTAAATGATGACCCATATACTGATCCATATACTGTGTTTGTGACAACTGCTTGAACAGGTAACAAAACATGCAGAAAAAGTCTTTCTATTAGATCAAAAATAAATAAATAAATGCAGCACTATTTAAAAGAACAAGAGATCTGAGTAGGAATAGTCAAGAAGCCCCTTGTGGTGCTTTCTGACAGTTTATTAAAGGCAAATCTTTCAAAGCTATGTCTGGAGATGAAATGTAACTGGTAAGGCTGTTGCTGTAATTGGTATTGGGAGATTGTTCCGCTGCTGTGATCCCATTGGCTGTTTATGTTCTAAATCAGTGCTGATCTACGTATGCTTTGAAAAGCCGTCTGCTCACCACTGCCTCTCTATTGTCCATTAATTGCAGAGTCATGTACCAGAACACAGCTAATGACAATTTCAGCTTCAAGAGAACACGTCGCCCTTATTTATGGCCACTCAGAGTGATGAATGCCTGGCTGATGAGGGGTGTGTGTGTGCGTATGTGTGTATGCAGACAGACTGAATGCCCCAGACGGCACAGACGACGTGGGATGGCTACTGATGTGCCGTCTCTCTGCTTAGCAGGAGGAAGAGGGGTGGACAAGGTGAGATGTATGAGTGTGTGCGTGTGTGTTTGTGTATATAACACAAGGGAGGTGGGGATGGCATCGACGTGATCTGAAACTTAACGATTGAGACGAGAGCGGTTGAAGCAAAGTGTGGGAATATGTGGCCCCATCGCTGGCAGATTTTTAAATATTAATTTGTCTATTCAAGCTCACAGGTGACCCACTAACATTTATATTGATATGGAGACGCCATTATCTGCTCTGCCTGCTGGGCTGGCTGGATGACAAATCATGGAAATGGACGATCGAAATCAAAACATATTCCCCCCGTATAGAAATAAATGTCCTTTTGCCCAAAGCTGCCAGAGAACACTATTACTATTTCTGCTGGCACATCAAATGTCTGGGACAACCTTACTTAAAGCCATTATGTAAAATGCATTATAAAGGCTTATTAAAGGGTGTAATGCATTACAAATGATTAAGAATTTGCATTTGAATACATTATATCTTGTTGTGAATAATTAGAACTTTAATTTAAAATGCACAGTGTAGCAATGAATAGAAAGACTGAAACACACTGAATTCAGTTTTCGTAACATAAAAATTGCAAGAATTATGACTGCAAATATATTGCACTGCACAAATTGATTAGCATTGATTTTTTTTAAATGACTTCAGGTATATGGTTATAAATCTGTAGCCTTGCTAGGATGTGCATACTATAAGCAAAATATCAGTCCTAGTCATCGAATGTGTTTTTATAAAAATAAATAATGTCAAATTAAATGTAAAAAAAATGCTGGGAGAAGATCACAAGCTCACCGCAGAATTTTATTGACAGTGGTTTCCTTTTCCATGAGGTTACGTGCCCGGATGCTAAATACTGACTTTCGGATCTAGGAAGAAATAGCAGTTTAGAGCCATGGATCAATACATAGTTTTATTCAGATGGATATATTTGCAAACAGCTATTATTATATGGGTAAAGCTGAATTTGATATCAGCAAACAAAAACATCCCAATGTAATCAACAAAATGTAGTTATGTAACTGCTGGTTATTTAAGCCTTGTTGCGTGGGATTTGTTCCTTTCAGAACATTCATGAACGTATTGTTCAGTCTCTGTGAATCAAGGAGGCAGCCCGTGGGAGTGATGGAGCGTGGTACCTTCTGATCTATGTATTTATTATCCTCAATGGCAGACCTCTTGGAATGGTCACAGGATGAGGACGATGCTGAGGGAAGGCGACGAAACAGACAGCTGGCGTCCTGCTGTTGTCGGTCGATGAACTGCTTCATGAAGCTCTCCCTGCGGCACACGTATAACCAAACAGTCACACGCAAACACACAAGGAGCTTCACGTTTACAGAGGATTCTTGAGGATGAAGTAGGAGGCATTCAGTGTAAAGGAATAAGTAGGTAAAAGCCACCACCGAATGTCCAATGATGGGTTGGGTTTCTCTCTTCAACAATTCGCAAGATATGAGGTATCTTTCGGTGCACACAGTACCTGATTCTGGGCACAGTGAAGTCTGATGGCAGCTTGGAGATTTTCACCATCTGTGGTCGATTGGGGAACTTCTCGAAGATCCGTAATCGCAGAGGAAGTTTCTCTTTCGTATCAGCATTGGCTTCGCTCTGTTTCAGCTGTTGAGAGAAGCCAGAAGACTCACTTGAAACAAATGTCTCGTTCTGTGACATAACTGAGAGACCCTGATGGGGCCACATTGTGTTTTCACACATAGCCCTCAAAACATTTGGTGGACAGTCCAAAATTGACATAAGTTGTCCATCTGTACTTCTGACTGGCCCTATTGAAAACGCAGCGGGTCTTCAAGTAGAATGCAAAGATGGTGTATTTTATATTCAGTTCCTCACTTCTGCTGGTGAGAAAGGAAGGGGTTAGCCTGTATGGTGCACTGCTCTGAATTAATGTGGCCCTCTAAGGCTTAACTGACTTTATGTGCCATAACCTTTTATCTTTCTTCATGTTTATCAAGCAACATAAAGGCCTCAGGTGATTAGGCCTGAGCACACTAGAGGATCACTTCTCATTCGCCTGTCAAAAGAGATGCATAAACTAAAGGAAGTAAGATCAAACTGAGATGACAGATTTGAGACTTGATTGCCTTCTAATTTAAAAACAACAACATGTAATTACAGTTTGATTTACTACAACAATAACCCTAGTTTCTAATTAATTTAAGTCTTATTTAAATTTGTATATACTTTGTAAACATTTTTAAACACATACTCCTTTAAGTATGGGAGGGGGGGGTTAAAAAATTAGAAATGTTAACAGAATGCTGTTCTGCTAGGCTGTCCAAAGATGGCAGCAGCGCACAGTCTCAATGCAGTTATCCGTCCATTACAACACTTGCTATCAACTTGTTTTGCTCCAGATTTTGCACTCACATCAAATGGAATACAACCCAATATGTGAAGTATTATTTATTTATTAGACACAAAATTGTGGTTGACACAAACCATGTTTATCTTTGCAAGTGAATCCATATTTAATTTAGTATATATTTACAGTAAATCATGTATATTTGTTCATGGTTTCAACAATGAATGGCATCTTTCTAATTCGTCTAGCTTCTACCTAGTGTTTCTTTTTTGGTGTTGTCAAAATACCATACAGCAGATAAATATATATGGAGATGCCATTTTTAGATCAGACAATAAGATGATATGAGGAACTGTTCTTTATAAGCCTATTTATTTGGCTATCCTACTACACATGATTACACTGTAGGTATTCTGCATAGAGAATTTTATTTTCTTGCAAAGAATTATTGGTTCTCTATCTACCACTGTTGCATTATAAGTTATTTAAACACAATGCGTATAAGCAAAACATAACTTAAATGTGCATTCAGAAATTACTGTCTGTACAAAATACAACGAAATACCAAAAATAACAGAAATTTTAAGTACACACACACACACACACACACACACACACACACATATATATAAATATATATATATATATATATAAAGGATTGGAATTTGTCTGGAAGCGTGCGTCTGGATGCCTGTAGATAAATTATGCATTTCTGATTAGAAGCAAGAACCACCCAAATTGGGTTCTCTGATGATAGCTTACCGTTGGAAATAAGAAGCTGACCTGGACCCTTTAGGAAATGAAAAAGCATTTGGCAAAAGTAACCAAGAGGAACCGTCAAAAAATAGAAATGCAAATAATGCCACTGCACCTTATTATTGTATTATGACTCACTCATGATTTTTCTCACTCATCGCTCGAATTGGCCATACATTCAGACTTCTGTAACAGACCTTGCATGCTGTTCTTTCAGAGGTACAGACAGCAGGTCACACTCTGTGCTGAAAGTGAAGCACTTCAGTGGAGAGGTTGTGCTAATGTTGCAGAGAGGCTGTCTGCAGTAAGAACAATGCTGTTGGTCGAGTTTCCAAGAGAAAATGTGCTCAACATGGATCTTGATGATTTCAGTGTATTGAGGTGAGAGTAAATATCTACTCAAACCAAACGTGACATGTAACCATAAAGTGCATAAAATCATTCTGGACCAATGTTTGTAGCCAGTGGCCATTGTGAAAAGGTCAACAGGAATCCATTGTTTACATACCACAACATACACTACAAATATTCAGAATAGTAATTCTTTCATTGGATTTTTTTAGCAATTACAAGGATAATACTAATAACACTAATTAGAAACTTAACTTCTATTTTTTCCACGCTTTTTTTAAATTCCCATGAATAACATATGATCCACCTCCACACCTGGATATTTAGTAAAGGGTTTATTTCTTAATGCTGTGGAGAAGGCTTCGTTAAGGATAAGTCCCTTAGCGATATTTTTTCACTGGGCCATCAAAGGGGTTTATGGCCATTAGCCATTGCAATAAAATACACTTGTAATCACAGTGTACCAAAATTTGCACAGTTTGCAAAAAGCCACAAAGGAGGTCCTGAGTTAGGTCCAGCAGAAAATGTTCTCCAATTCTAAGAAACACCTGACCAGAACTGTTGGACCGTAAACACCCACAAAAGCAGTGTCTGAGGGTTTCCTATGCAATCTTGTATTTATTGCAGAAGCTGGATACAGAATAGTACTTAAGTGAGAAAAATACATACAGTATGGAAATCATCCATTAGCTGTGCTTTTTGCTGGAAAACATAAAAAAACTGTTTAGTCTGCACTGAAGCAAAGTTGAATTTCCCTTTGTCCTATTCAAAAAAATAGTCTACATTTGTTTTAAGCCCACTTTTATTGTAAAAGCGTGTGTGTTGGAAACCTTACAGGTCCCCGAGGCTCCAATCAATAGCTCTGCACTCTGCGGGGTGGCTTCAACTCTGTTCTTTACTTGGCAACAGCCTCTGATTAGCTCTCACACAGAGACACACACGACACGGAGCACTGCAGAGAGAACATGCGCTCCTAACTAATACCAACACAATTTCCATCCCTCTAGTATAAATAACTAACGTTAAGAATTCTCCCAGCTTTGCGATGCCACACATCGGCACCCCCGGTTTATTCCAATCTGTGTAGTGTTTGTACAATTAATCACAATGGATTCAAAATTTGAAAACATTTTGAGGAAACTTATATTTTAAAGCAAATTTTCACCCAAAAATACAAATCGTTTCTGTATTTATTTTCCAAACCTGTGCGACTTTTAATAATGGTGAAAAGAATACATCAGTTGCAATCTGTTAATAGCATAGTGCTTCATGTGTGTTAACTAAAACGTAAATGTTAATTGAAAAAAGTAAAACACAAAATAATATATAAATAATACTACTGTAACCCTTTGCATGGAAAGATCAGTGACAATTTTTTTTTATTAAATATCCCATTTGTGCTCGACAGAAAAAAAAAATTAAAAAAGCCATAATGGTTTGAATCGATGTAAGGCTGAGTAAATGATGACAGAATTTTCATTTTCATTTTTGAGATGTGGTGAGTACGTGATGGAGTGCTGAAGAGGAAGGGAAAGCCGAAATTCAATCAGCACAGATAGAAAGTGAAATCCACCCTGATCAATAAACAGATCAATATCAAACGAGCGAAATTATATGGGTTCACATACATTGCATACAGTGCAACACATCATGCTGATCTGCATCTCAACATGATTGCCTGTAGCTAGCTGTATGTTTTTTTTAACCCCTTATGGCTTGTGGAAGGTCTGCGTGTAATGCATATTTTTTTGTAAAAATGGCATATGCCCATAGCTCTTCATAATGACATGTAGTATTTTCCATAAATCACAGATGTGGGAGCCGTGCATCTGAAATGAATGTGTTGGCCTTAGGACACATTAGGGTTATCCATTCACTCCTATTCACACATTCTTCCAATTTCAGGCTCAGGTGAACCATAATAGGCTACTCTCCAAGTCTCCCACCTTTCGAGCAGACAAGGGTCCGGGTTATTGACCAATTGCTGCGTGGTCTGTGGCACATTCACAAAGGAGCCTATAATAGTGCGCTGTGCTCCCAGCGTCATGAATGATTGGTCGGTCTACAAATCTGTATGTCACCGTCCCACAAATTTACTCTACAGGCCATTAGACACATTTATGCTCCAGTTAGGTCACCATAAAACAGTGGAGAGCTAATGTAAACACAGGTAATAATGTCTAACGGTGTGTGTGTGTTTGTGTGTGTGTGAGTGTGACCTTCAGAGGCAGAGACGGTAGACATAATCGCATATCGGTTTTAAAAAGGACTTTTCAGGCTCAAAAGTCTACAGTCTAAAACTGGGAAAAATACAGAAGCAGTAAAATAGACAGTACACAGAAAACAGGAAATTCTGTCATCGTGTATTTATTCTCATGTAATTTCAAACCCCAATGACTTTCTTCTCTTGAACACTTAAGGAGATTTTTTTGAAGAATGCAACATGGTTTTTGACCATATAATGAAAGTCAATGAGACCAAAAACAAAACTGGACCCCATTGACATTTATTATAGGGAATAACATGAATATGAGCAAGTGCACAATGACTGCACTATGTAAGTAAACATCTATATATGGGGTATTCTGTATTTAGACACTGTGATAAGTTAAAAGAAGATACATGTTTAAAAATGCAGCAGAGACCACTGGTCCAGACTATTAGGGTGCATTCTGTGTATATTACCCCTAAATAGAACATTACAAATCAGTCACCTTTTAAGGTTCCATTTCAGTTTGGCTGCTGATTTTGTTCTAGCATGCCTGATAAACATACATTACGCGTGCCGCTCTACTCTGCACCAGACTTGGTGAACTTCCATAAGCAGCTCAGGGGTAGAGGGGTCATTCTCTCCTTCTCATTTAGTATCTAATGAGGCATGGTGCTGCATAGGCTATAAACTCCCAGACCTCTTAGAGGCACACCTTTGCTACCTGAGAGGTTGACTGGCTGAATACTTAGCATGGCGAGAGTGGCACAGCATGGCAAGGCAAAACGTCTGATGTTCCTGAAAAAGCTCTTGTGTGCATGTTGTACAGCAAATGAAATATCCCTAAGCTATTCTTCCAGCTATTCTTTTTTGGAAGTAACAAAGTTTTATATTCAGCTTTATTGTGCCACACACACAAACACACTATATTTTGTGGCGAGTCAGCCACCTCCCCACTCCCGCAGTGTCTGTCATTGACTTCTAGCATTTACAATATACACACACACACTTATATATATATATATATATATTATACATATACATACACTACAGGCCAAAAGTTTGGACACACCTTCTCATTCAGTGTGTTTTCTTTATTTTCATTACCATTTACATTGGTAGATTCTCACTGAAGGCATCAAAACTATGAATGAACACATGTGGAGTTATACTCTCCATGAGCTTCAAGAGGTAGTTAGCTGAAATGGTTTTTAATTCACAGGTGTGCCTTATCAGGGTTAATTAGTGGAATTTTATCAATGGGGTTGGGACCATCAGTTGTGTTGTGCAAAAGTCACGTTACTGCACAGCCGACAGCCCTATTGGACAACTGTTAAAATTCATATTATGGCAAGAACCAATCAGCTAACTAAAGAAAAACA
>JAUMHQ010000063.1:12406840-12425575 GCA_032361165.1 Enteromius paludinosus
ATACTTAATAAATATACACAGCACATACAAACATATTATGCAAAGAAAAACTTTTATTTGGGATGCGATTAATCTCGCGATTAATCGCATCCCAAATAAAAGTTTTTCTTTGCACAATATGTTTTGACAATATGTTTTGACATAATCTTTTGACAGCACTATATTGAATATATTAGCTTTCATTTCAATTTGCCAAAACCATCCTTATAAGCATTCAGACTACTGTTAAGACAAAACAAACAAGCCATTTAAGACAGTTTGTTCATTAGTCACGTCTTAACTGAACATGAACAGATCTCAGCAGTTTTAAGAGATAAACACTGTAATGTGGCCTCAAAATTCTCTGCCATACATTGTCAGTAGGTGTATTGTGCTCACGGGGTGATGTTGACAGATAATCTGTCATGCAAACATGAGTTCTGTCCAAGATGTAGTTATGATCCAACAATAAAAATAGCATTTGAAAAATAATATGCTATGGTGGCCATGTCAGAGTCAAAGAAAAACAAAAATGCTTCACCATAAACACCGCAAACTAAAGAAAGATTTATGGTCAGGACAACAACAACAACAGAAATGTAGTGAATCAATCACAGCTGACTGTGTCTTAGATGTCATCAGTGCTCTGATATTTAATGACACCTCTCCTTATAGGTGAGTTGTCTAAAGCTGTCCTCAAATGCATTAGGCATCGTGTCTTTTCTCTTCATTTTTTTTGTGACAGGAAATTAATAAATGATTCAGCCGTGTCTTGATTACATGCTCGGTCTGTTCTGTCATTAGTGTGCGCTCTCATTCAAATGCCAAATTTAAACGACCACTCCTCACTCACCCAAACTTGTCAGAAGTCAAATAAAAGAAAAAAAATTATTACGACCATAGTGCAACTACATCCAGAGTACATTCTGTTCTCAACTGAGGATATTGCCAAGAAATGGTTAGCATAAATCTATAGCTATGATTTCATGTGAAAGCATTTTATTATCTTCGCAGCACAAATATAATGTATGCACATTGCACTGTGTAGATTTTTATGTCAATGGTTAGTAAAACAACAACAAGACAACAATGGTTAACTGTTTGCTTGTAATATCTGGAATGGGGAGTGACAGGGGCCGTGATGTGGTTGTGAAATGCCCCAAAGATGTGTTTTTTTATAGATAAAAATATGGGTGAAAGAAGTGTTTGATGACAGGTGTGACGACTATAATAATGCATGCGTGTTGGGATGTTTCCAGAGGCAGTTTACTGCTATATTTTCTAAGCAGGTGTTGTTTCTTTTGTTTCTGTTCATGGCTAGAAGGCAGCACAGGAATTTATCCATGCCCACTTTATACACAAAACAAGTTTTTCAGGCTACAAGCAGCCAGATAGTCACAAAACAGGATTTCCTCCTGCAAGTCTTTATACAGTAATTACTGCTTGAAGAAAACATAGCAGGCAGTACTCAACTGCTGTCCTACAGAAAGTCCTACACACAGACTGATTCATTTTATTCACATTCACATTCACTTAGACATCAGCTAGAGTGCACACACAAAACTGTCCATTAGAGGTTGGAATATTGCTCTCACTAACATCCAACCTGCTACAGGATCTCTGAATATGTTGTCTTGATGGCTAGGTAAGCCAGAAGATCAAGAGAGGATAGGGAGGATGAAGGATGATTCAAATTCTAACTGATTTTCTTGCACAAATGCAAGCTGTCTTTCCTTTTAGATGCATTTACTTGGCTGCTGTGTCCCTGAAATTGGGAACACATAGATTGAGTATGAACTTGGGTCCTTTATTGTATACCTTAATTAAAATGAATGTGATGAGGAGGATTTTTTTTTTTTTTAGTTTCCAGGATTACATTTTGAAACATTGAAAACCCCTGGTTAACCACTGAACTATATTCTTGGAGAGCACCACCAAAATACTGTACGACAGATTTTTGTAGATAAAAGCCCTTTACCCTTTAGCACTTTATAACTTTATAAGTTGTGTTGTGTTAAAATTGTAAAGATTGTGATGAGGTTACACAACTTGTTTTTCACAATATTGCAAATGCCAATAAAAAAAAAAATGTAAATCACTGAAACACTCTATAGAAGTCCTTTTCTTACAGAAAAAGCATAAATAATTATATTTACCAGTGTGGCAAACAAGTGGTAGAGAATGAAGTATATGGCCACCACTGGAGCCCACATCTTTCCCACTGCCACCAGAGTTTGGTCCATGACATCCACCCATCCCTCCTGTGTAAGAATCTGGAACATGGACATAAATGCCTGCAGGAATGACAAAGAGAAATCATCAGTCTGTATAGTTTTTTTTTTTATCAGACTTATGAGAAAACAACAAAAGTCCTTTACAAGCTTGAAAAAAAAGCAATTTCTGGTTAAACTAAAACTTTAATAGTTAATAGGCATAGCAGATGTACACCTTTGTGAATTAGATTGATGGGGCTAATTGTCCTGAATTTTGACCTTTTCAGTTATCAAAACAAAATGGAAATTTGAAAACTAACAAGGCAGAGTAACAATTTTACATTTATCGCTTTTCCTAAATATATTCTCATTTGTATATACAAGGATATTTGAGTGACAGTGCAGCAACAAAAATGAGACAAGGCAGAACACAACATTCACTGAAAAAGATGCAAATAAAAATAAGGAAGAAGAAAAAACTGTGCCCCAGATATGAGATCACATTTTCGTGGTCTTTTTTCATAGAAGTCAAATGAAGGTCTAAACCCAGCTGGTCCCAAGCCTGGTCACAGTCACACTCTCTAAGTGACTGCAGATGAAGATGATTTTGCAACAGGTCTATTGACAAGGGAGATGGGTAAACATCATTATCTTCAATGGTTATCGTGCCACCCGCCTTGGAAATGTGCAGCATCTGTTTATGTGAGCCCCTCCAAATCCCAGCACGCATTGGGATCAGTGGAGTCCCACTAATAACGGAGGATAAAAAGACACCACTAATGAGAACCCCTCTCATGAGCATAGTATCAAAAAACTTGGAAGAGAGTCTTACATCTGCTGACAAATTAAGAGTATAATAGATTTAGAGATATTTTGGTCAACGCTGGCTTCTCAGTTCTTCTCTTGATTTAACCAGTTTTTTTTTGTTTTTTTTTTGACGTGACAATTGTAAGATTTTGAACATTTGAAATATTTAAACAACAAAAAAAAAAATTGTGAAGATACCAAAATCTCCAATCGTAAATCTCAATGACCAATTTTTACACACTTTATTGTTTGATCTACAACTTCTTTCTGTGTTTCCAGAAAGGGACATTTACCCGTGGAAATGTGGTGAAACGATCCAAGTCCTCCACAAAACAGAACATCTGCAGACTGATGGCAGACATCACTATGAGCAGACTGGCAGTGAACACCACTAGGCTGCCGAGTTTCTTCCCCGGACCGAAAATCTTATACACAAAGTCTTCCAATGCTGGAGAAATCTTTATTAGGCGGACCACTCGCAAAACCTGCAAGTAAAAAAAATAACATTTGCATTTTTTTTTAACCAACCATATCAAAGCATTATGCAACCAATACATCCACAGAAGCATCTGATTACAAAGTTTTTGTTGTAATATTTATGTCAAACCTATCACCAGAGGAAGGCCTATTGGGACTACTGGTGTTTGTTTTATTGATTTTTAAAGAGCAAACACTGATATCGGGTTCTTCCCAGTGTAACTTGGCTACAAATTGCATTGTTGCTCAAGCAGTTATTAAATTACTCTAGGTGACAACAAATTTGAACAATGATACATCTCGGTTGAGTTTTGATCCAAGCAGAAAATGGATATTGATCCATTTGCTTCTAGCTGAATGTGAATGAGAATCCTTCTGCTGTCGTTACTTTTAAACCTAGAAAAATCATCCAGCAATACTCAGGAGAAGGTTTTCTGCACAACAAACACGCAGACAAATGTGCTTCGTCTGGACTTCAACTACAACGTTCCTCTAATGGTGCTGATCATTAGTTGTAATACGAATTTTTGCAACTCTATTTCTGTTAAATTCTAATCACAGAATTTATGTAGCTCAGACGATAAAGCATGATGCTAATAAGACCACAGTTACAGGTATGACTCCCAGGTTAACGCATTTGCTGATGAAATATGTGTAAATGGGCATATCTCTAAAATCCATTAAAAGTCCTTCTTCCTAGGAAGACAATGAACTTTACTTGGGGATACTTTGTGTAATGTACAAGAGATGTCTTGTTGCGTGGCTTGAGAACCAATGGAAATAGAGTACTAATTGGGCTCTCCAGAAACATAAATGTAACACCTATTAAATATGGCTTGGTTTGACCTTTACAGCAAAACAATGAATACACGACTGGTCTTTCTAGTAAGTAGCTAGAACTGCTTATTAAATTATTTTTGTGAATAAACATTTTGCAAATTCATGTATTTTATGTATACTTGTGACCTCAACTTGTTACATACTTTGCAGCTATGTGCCGTTGATACAATATGTACCTAACATACATTGTTACCAAAAAACATCTTCAAGTACATATAGAACAAAACTTACACAAGACAATCACAGAACATTAAATGCAAATTATCATGTTCAAAAAGTTTTAGAATATAATAGTGTTTGAAGCCAGACATTACTATTTGCGACAATGACTCATATCACTAATGATGGAAAAAATATAGAATGCTATTTACAAATCAAATTAAACATGGTGACTGCTCATGGTGAATCATGTGTCTTTTTCATGGCAGCTATATAATGAGCCCAGACATGAAGAGAGGATATGAATATTCACGGCTGGAGCTCCGCCCCTCCTGCCGAGAGAAAACTGAAGGGAGAGCGCAGGTTGTGTCCTTAATGAGGCTTGTCAACGTTAGCGGGCTTCATCCATTCCCATTCCCTGCAGCTGCCTGGAGATGTATGAAAACAGCTCCGCCATGGCCACCAGTATGCATTATTACCCTGCATTAGTGCACGATTAGCATCTCAGAATCTAGCAGGTGCTGAACTCATGCAGGGAGCCTTTTTTACAAATGCTGTGCCTGCACATGTCATGGCCTCAGTAAAAAATAAGTTACCATCAGAATCGATAATGTCTGGAAACTAATTTGGGATCTACTGCATTTTGTCTAAAAATTTGCATGTTTACATGTTAGCAGATGACAATGTGGGTGAGAAATCAAATCACCTCTACTATCAGATGGCACTAAAATGAAGCATGTATTTATTGGTTACACTTCAGTAACATGTTGCAGGATTGCTTGAGTAGTTGTACGATAAAATTCAGTCATAATTAGTTTTAGATTATCTAACCTGGAAGTAGGTGAACTGTGAGTGGTAGAGATCAGGGTAGATGTGCAGGGTAGTGCCCACTACAAGCAGAGACTCAAACTTGTGTAGAGAGGAACTGATGTAACCAGTGAAGCCCAAACACCAGATTTTCAGCAGGGCTTCCAGATCAAACAGCACAGTGAAGGCGACCTAAAAATGACAGAAAGAGAGGCAGGAAGCACGATGATGGAGAGCTGTTCCTTGTGTGCCCATTTGTTAGTAATTGCTTTTTAAGTATCCCTAGAGCCTTTGGTTTTTGTTAAGAGAACATATATAAATGCACATTCAAAGAGGTTGATGAACTATTTCCATTCAAAATATCTCAGCTTTTTCATGTATAAGATGCAGTACATAGGAAGGACGTAATGGGAAATAAATGCAATCTTAAGGCACGGGAATGTCAACAGACAGCGGAAAACAAAGGTAGTATTTCCCCAGTTTTCCCCCATTTGGTCTGATTCAAATAAAGACCAGCGTGGATTAATGATGAGATGGATCGGTCTGTGAATATGTGGGGTGCCTCTTCCTCCTTATCTCTGTCTTTCAGCTTGGAGTGGGCGGGTGGCCACACTCCTCTATCTGTCTTTGTTCCCACTGTGCCACCTGCATACTGATTGCAGAGGCAGTGCGTGGCAAACAGGACACATATACACACACACACATACCAACCCGGCGCTCGCTAAAATGGAGTGTTGCCCACAAGCTGTTTGCGCCCACGTTGTCACTCAGTTGATTTAATCTCAGGGTTTTTAAGGCGATGAGGATATGTATATATGAGCTTTCAGCAAAATCTGATCTGTTGAAGTGTTATGTGCAAAAAGGGTTCTTCTGCCCATCTCATTACTCAAGATAACAGTGAAAAATTGGGTTTAATAAACATTGCCAAGACAAAGAAAGCACTGAAAAACCCATCCCAGAAAAGTTTATTATCAAGTAGCATCTTGACACTGAATATCTGTAAAAGACGTGAAGGTTTTCACAGCATGATTCAAATTATGCAGCACTCGTAGCACCTAGCATGAAAAGTGATCAGGGTGTGACTAGTAACATCTGGGGCATCCATTTTAGGCATGAGATATATGCTGTGTCCCAGATAAAATCTTAATTATAAATTATAAGAAATAGAGAAATAGAAATTCCCCAAGAATTGAACATAAAATAAAATAAACTCTATGTCATTTTATCTCATTATCTATAGTTGGCTATGTGTAGTTTTATAAAGGTTATATGTTTACATTGGCTATATAGGTATATGTAAATATGTACATTTATATAGGTTTCTATATTTCTTTGTTTTATATGATTATATGTCCATCTAAATGTAGCACCGTGGGCACAAAAGTTCGATCCCACATAGTGGAATAACAAAAAAATTTTATTTGATTGCTCACCCAAAAAAAAATGTTTTTTTAATTAATTACTCACCTTCACTCTTAAGAAAATTGGTTAATATTTGAAACACACATTAAGATATTATTTATGAAATTCGAGAGTTTCCTGGCCCTTCGAGGTCTTTGGAACAACATGATGCTCCCTGACTTTTCCATGTCTTATGGGTTTAGAACTACATAAAATAATTTTCTTTTTTGGGTGAACTATACCTTTAAACAACAGTGCTTCTCATCTTAAATTAAAATAAATCAGTAATATATTATATTTAAGAGCTGGTAGTAATCATTGTGTTCCAGCAAAAGCTTATCGTGCTCTTGTGAAATTGCTGCGCACATGAAAACAGAAATGTAAAAAACCAGCAAGAATCAATTTTGACAGGTCTTACCTCAGCCAGGTAGAACTCGTCATTGGTGAGTTTATGGTCCTCTCCTCTGTGGTAGTTGCTAGCAGCTACAATCACATCAACGGCCACCATACTGAGGATGAACATGTGGAAAACTGAAGATCGCATCAGTTGCTGCAGAAAGAAAGATCAAACACAGTGTTGCTGTTAGATAAGTGACTTGCTAACAATGTCCTTTGGCATGTTACAGCAGACAACTTTTTTAGTATATACATTGTGCATAGATATTTTGAATGTGCAGTCAACTGAAATGCATGACTTCAATGCATGCACGTTTCAAAGCTCTATTGTGTTCTTTTCTCACTTTCTCTATGTAATTTATGTGTTGTTTGAATAACCGTGGGAATTAAATCATTACAATTAATAGGCCTACAATGTTTTTATTAAACTGTTATTATTTTAAATACAGTATATATAAAAATATTTTTTAAAAGCATCCCCCACCTATGTTTTCTTTCACAAATTACCCTGTCTATACTGTATGTACATTCTCCCTTATGAACAAGTAGGCTTACTGCTTCCTCACACTGAGTGTAGCTGCCGGAAGGACATTATTTTTCACTTGATGCTCTTCTTGTATAATGGAACCTTTTAATCACAGTAAGGACTGAGCCAGCTAAATGGACCCTCACTGCCTGAGCCCTCAGCAGGCTAAATTAACCCATCTCAGGCCCATTACAGACCCAGGAACATGAGGCAGGAAAGACAACTTAATTTAAGGCCAGACTGAGCCACCTGTCTGCTGCCCATAAAATCGGTCTCCACTTGAGAATGTGTCATGTATTTTTTCTTCTAAAAGTTAGCTGTAACATTGGATGGATAATAAAGGAGGTATTTAAATTGAAAACCAACATTAAACTCAACCAGTATTACAAAGAAATATTCCTGCCAAAAAACATGATATCTGGAGCGCTGTAATTTTATTTTACTTTTTTTTAAAAGATATTTCTGATTATTGCCATTAAAAGGCTGCAGAAGCCTATTTCTTTTCACTGCTGACTTTGCCAAGTTTCTTCCAGCGAGGGAAGAAAAACACTGACTAATAAGACATAATCTTTTAGGTCATGTGTCTGGAAGCCAGCATTCTAGATAAACAGCTGCCCCTGGGGCTGATATCATGGGTACAAAATACAACATATTAAAGCCATAAAGGTGGCAAACAAGCAAGAAAACTGAAGTGATATGACAAAATGAGAAAGTGTTTCATATATATTTATACCTGCCTAGCAATATTTTATTTGAAAAAAATATTAACAGTAGCTACATTTACATTGTTGTCATGACACAATCATACTTTCCTATAGCACCCTATGACTAAAAGTGAATGAAAGAATAAAAGCAAATGGAATTTTCATAGTGTAATGAGGTGAGCGGAGGCGTGCAGATCCATTTGCATTACTTTATTCATGGTCAAGGAGGCAGGGTAAACAATGGCGACAGAAGCAAACATAGGCAATCCAGAGACATAAACGATAATCCAGGCAGAGGTCAGGGCAGGCAGCAAACAAACACAAAACTGGGTAAAAAGTCCAAGATCAAGAAACCAGAAAATCAAACACAGGAAATGATAGCTGGAACAAATCAAGACTTCACAATTAACTGACTGGTGAACCTGGCTTTATGCTAGTGCTAATGAGTGTGTGTGGGCGTCGTGATGAACAGCAGGTGCTTGATTAGTCCAGGTGTGAGTGATTAGCTGGTGTTGTGCAATGGCTGCTGGGTAATATAGTCCAGGTGATAGTCCTTTAAGGAGCGGCTTCCAGACGCTCCCATCACAACAGAGCAGTAGGCAGTGATGCCCTCCAGGGCGGAGCAGAGCTGGAACATGGAACACAGAGAGGTTATTGCTGGCCTCAATGGCCCAGATTGTCCCTGCTCGAGGTTCTTTGATGGAACAGGGTGGACTAGGCAGGTTGGGAACTCTCCGGGGCAGAATGGGCAGTGGATCAGTCGGTAGGGATTCCCTCCAGGGTGGATCTGCTGGCCACATCTCGGGAACGGGACTGGTCCAAGGCTCTCCTGGCTGTGTTTCGGGAACTGGACTGGACAACGGCTCTCCTGACCATGGTTCAACCACTGGCGGAACCTCTGTGGTTGAAACAAGGTTGACCGAGGGTGCCATGACATGAATCATTGGGCCTGGAGGTTGTACAGCCACCAGTGGAACTTCTGGAGAAATTACAGGCACAGCTGATGTCTCCAGGTGTTGTGCAGTCACTGGCGGAACCTCTAGGGCTTGATTGGCCGGAGCCGGGTCATGTCGAGGCTCTGAAGTGACAGTACTGGTAGGTGCGGTATCGAGTGATGGGTGTGTGTCCAGTATGTTTTGGACAGTTGCCCTCACCGACATCATTGACGGGTCTGCCAGGCTGGATGCCATCTGTCTCCATCCAAGCTGAAACTTGATTCTGACGACACTTTTGTGCAGTGGCTCCAGGATGCTAGCCATTCTGTGTAGCGGCTAAGGCTCTGGAATGGCAGCCATGTTGGGTTGTGACTCTGGCTAAGGAATGGCGACCATCTTGTTTTCAGACGGTGATTGAGACATGGTGGCCATCTTGTCAGCTGATTCTGGCTGAGGAACGGCGGCCATCTTGTCCGCTGACTCTGGCTGAGGCAGGACGGCAATCTTGACTGCTGACTCTGGCTGAGGCAGGACGGCCATCTTGAGCGCTGATTTCGGCTGACACATGGCAGCCCCATCTTGTGCATTGGATTGGGTGTGGCAGCCATCTTGTGCAGTGGCTCGAGTGTGGCAGCCATCTTGTGCGCTGATTTCGGCTGACACATGGCAGCCATTTTGTGCAGCGGCATGGGTGTGGCAGCCATTTTGTGCAGTTCCTGGGGTTCATCCTCAGAAAGGACCACCGTAACTGGGGAACCGGCCATCAGACGGGCATATTCTAAAGAGACTGCATTCGAATATCCCAATTTGCCTCCATGATCTCACCAGTTCATTAAGACTCAGAAGGAATAAGTCCTTTAACATTACATCCCCCCACAGTACCTGATGACAAAGATCATAAAACTGGGTGACATATTCCTCAACAGACTGATTGCCCCGATTAGCCTCTCCTGGATCTTTCACAGACTGGAGTCCTCTAAAAGAGCTGGTGGATCCTGTTGTGGCGAAGTCTTCTGTAATGAGGTGAACGGAGGCGTGCGGATCCCTTTGCAGTACTTTATTCATGGTCAAGGAGGCAGGGTAAACAATGGTGTCAGAAGCAAACATAGGCAAGCGAGAGACATAAACGATAATCCAGGCAGAGGTCAGGGCAGGCAGCAAACAAACACAAAACAGGGTAAACAGTCCAAGATCAAGAAACCAGAAAATCAAACACAGGAAATGATAGCTGGAACAAATCAAGACTTTGCAATTAACGGACTGGTGAACCTGGCTTTATGCTAGTGCTAATGAGTGTGTGTGGGCGTCATGATGAACAGCAGGTGCTTGATTAGTCCAGGTGTTAGTGATTAGCTGGCGGTGCGATTGTGCAATGGCTGCTGGGTAATATAGTCCAGGTGATAGTCAGAGTTCGGAGTGATGTTGTTAGTTGGAGTGCCCTCTGGCGGAGCTCGAGGGTACTCCAGCTGAAACTTATGACACAGACTGTTTTTTATATTAAGGTGAGAGAAATATGCATTGAGCTGCATGCTTTATTCATTTAAAGCAAGTGACAAGTGTACTATCATACTCATTCAATGATCTAAACTGAAAAAACTCACAAAAATCAATTACTACTTGCAGAAAATGTGTGCAAGTTGAAGCAAACTTATAATAATAATAACAATAATACTATTTATTTATTATTAATATGGAGTTCCAGATAAAATTCAATACCCACAATTCTGAAGGAGATCCACCAACCAGAAAAGTAATTGTTGCCATGGAAACAGGAATCTGGGGAACGGAGCTCAACAGTGACCACCCACGGCCGTAAAGCATTGCGCATGATGTAACGTGTAGTTTCATTACACTAAAATAGTCTGCAATAATCTTCAAATATATGGTACTTCTGACTCTTTCACATAAATTGCATTGCTTCAAAATAATGTGAGTAATGGCATACAGGGGACAGGATGTAGTGTTTGGGAAACCTGTTTGGAAGCAATATTTCTATTTCAACAATTCTGCTTAGTGCCCCTAGTGGTACAAAATGTACACACTCTACCTTTAACTTCCATTCACTAGCACAGAGGAAATACCCAACATGACCAATAACAGAGGGCCAATATCTAGCTCCTTGCCGTATCATGACACAGTGGATGGCATGGTCTAACTTGTGTGAGCGATCACAGTTTGGGTGCATTTATGTGTTTTAAAACAATGAGAAGACACACCAAAGAAAACCAGATAAAATTCAACATGTACACTCAACTGTCCAAATACATGAACACAGCTTGTGGGTGGGTGGAAAATCTCAAACGAGCTGGAGAGAGAGGAAATGAAAGACAGACCAAAAAATTAAAATTAAAATTAAAAAAAAGGAGGAAGAGGAGAGAGAAAATGAGAACAGAGAAAGAACCTTGGAAGACCAACAGAAAGAATCCCACATCTTTTGGAAAATCCAAAACAGTCAATAACAATTATATAAAAGCGATTAAACTCCTCTTTAATAGAGCGAGAAGGAGGTAAACAAGTCTACAACGGCCTCAAGCTCTTGTTTTTACTTAATTTGTCTGTACTGATGTATCTAATAAAAGTAAAATGGAGTTTTATTTTAATTACAGCTAAAGCATTTAGGGGACGCCCTGCCTTCCTTATAGACCACTATTTTACCATTAGCCACTAAAAGCAAAAGACCGTAAGAAGCAAGTAAATAGAAAATGGTTTATTTAGTAGAGAAGTGAAAGAGAGAGATTCTGCGGCAGGGTTCATAGGCAGAGACATTCTCCCTCCGGGTTTGATAGCCAGACTGGGACACATGTGGAACAATGCTGCCCCACACCACATGCAACCTTCAAAATAAAGCTTGCCTTTGGAAAGACAATGGCAAAAAGGGCATACAAGAAGAGATCATCTCAGAACAGATTTTCTCTTCTTTGTGTCCAGAGGGTGTCCATCTGCCCAGAGAGATATATCGACTGCGTTTCCTTAGACTTGTGTATGTTGTAAATAGAAGGTAAAGGTTTTTGTAATTGGCAATTAAACCGTCCCTCACCCTACTAGGGCTCTATTTGGATTGCAGTATCCAAGTAATCTAAAAAAGCCAATGACTTGAACACTAGTAAGTCCCCACATGGCATAGTTTTCTCAAGTTGTCCAAAAAAGAAAATATGTTCTCTAGTTGTCAAAAATTACAATGATTTACTCTAAATTTCCTCTGTATTAATTGACTTTCAGTCTTTGCAGTCTTCTTTCACTGTGAGGGATCAGTAAGATGTTTTAAATGTTTTTGAACCATGTCTCTGTATGCTTACCAAGGCTGCATTTATTTGATCACAAATACAGTTAAACAGTAATATTGGGAAAATGACATTTTCTTTCTGTTAATATACAGTATTATGAAATGTAATTTATTCCTGTGGTGGCAAAGCTGAATTTTAAGCAGCCATTATTCCATTGAAAATTGTTTTGCTGCTTAACCGTAATGCATTTTTCCCCCAGATTATTTAGATAGAAAGGTCAAATATAATGACTTTAATTTGAAATAGAAATGTTTTGTATCTATGCAAAACTACTAATTTCTTTTCTTTTAAGGACTTGTAGAGCTCCAGGTAGCTAGTGTCTTACAGTATATCTCCAGGGAGAAAGATGAGAAAAGAACAGTGGCAGTCTGGTCTGTCTGCTGCTCTGGTCTGGGATCACAGCTCAGAATTCAGCGAGCAGGCTCTATGACTAATATGGGACATGACAAAGCAGTTTGACATTTTCAGCTTCTCAATGTTGGTTTTCCCTAGGGTGTTTCAGCTGAAGGGGGACTAACAGGTGAGTTCATTTTCTCAGGGTCCTTGATTTCACCCAATAAAATGTTCCTGGCTTTCTGAAAGGTATGTTTTACTGTAGGGTTTGAGAGCTTGCTTGTGCAATTCATCCATTGTCTACTTCAAGGCTCGTCTGTGATGTGATGCCTATTCCTCTTGTAAGGAGAAAATAAAAACAGCACTGTCAATGCACTCAAGGTGTGGTGGCCTACTTCTTCTGATGTTGCTGGTGCCACATGAATACCTAGCAGAGCTGTCGCAATCAATTAAATAGAAACCTTTGTGAGGGTGGGATGCACCTCTCTCTCTATTTCATTGCATTTGACGCAGTCCAATTTGTACGCTCCAAATCTTCCTCCAAAAAAATATTCCGAGCATCTTGTTACTGCTCCTCCTTGTATGTTTGAAACTTCAGGCTTTACACCTGTCAGCTGACACACAATTAGTGTTCTTTACAGTAAGGTGCATGTCATGCTTCATCAGTTCTGTGCCAGAATCAAAGCCAGCAGCAGCTCAAAGGGAAGAACATTTCTTTATCATTCAGTGCACGTCAGTGGCATTTGACCAAACATTTACTCATTCTTAAAAGCAATAGCTCCCTCAAAACTGTTATCTTTTACCCATCCACATCATTTCAAATTCATATGATATGTGTTTACTTTTTTTTCCTGTGGAACAAGTTTGAAATTTGTGCTGGTTGCTCTTTTACATGCCATTAATTGGAGACTGATGCTTTAAGCTTTAAAAGAATGCTGAAGTATACAAGCATTACAATTGATCCTCCCTAGACTTCAGGAGAAAGGTAGCAAACTAATTTATGTATTTACGAGCAAATCATGTTTATTTGATTGTTTTATCTTTACAAAGAATTGGTTCATTCATTTTCACAAAAACTGTTTTTTGCTTCAAAGCTTTAGTCTCCATTTAATTTCATTGCTTGGAAAATACCTTGTCAATACAAATTTTGCAGACAAAGGCACTTGCATCAGTTGTATGCTGTTCTTTACAATACATTTTCTTGGTATGGAAATGAGCAGCATGGACATTCTGTTAAACATCTCCTTTTGTGTTTCAGAAAAGAAAATCATGTAGGTTCGGAACAATGTAGAGATGAGCAAATTTGAACAGCAGTTTATTTTTGGGTGAGCTGTCCCTTTAAGCAAAACTGAGTTAAAAAGTCCAGCTTTTATGCATTCTAATTAAATGGAGAAGAATAGAAAGATGAGGTAGATGCAGCTTATTTAAAACAAAAAAAATCTTAAAAAGAGGGACAAATTGTTTGAGTTTACAGTATTTGTCTGTAAATATCAGCAACGACCAATGAAGAAACCTACAGCACGTTTAACAGTCCAGCAAACAGTGTTACAAAATAATTTCTGTGAACTCTATAGGCATACCCTGACACTTTGCTCCATTGTTTAATTAGAAAATAGGAACAAAAATAGCTGATGGGAGACCAGCAGTGCTCAAATCCCACTGCTTATCGAAGTTATTACTGCAGTGAGGTGATTCATGCTCTGGGACCTGCTGGTTAATTAAAGCTGACTGTCCTCCAGAATTCTCCAGCCACTGTTCAGGACCGGGTTAGGGATGCAGACGGGCTGGATTCTGAGCATCACGGCTGCGGTTGATGATTAGGCATGCTTATAGCTGGGAGAAATAGGTCCCTTGGGAGAAATGAGCGTTGTAAGGTTAGAGGTGGGGTAATGGAGGGTTTCCTCTATATAAATAACCTTGGTGTGGGAGCTAACGGGTGACTGCAGAAGCCAAGGTGTTTCCTCTATGGGCGGCACGTTCTGATTAAAAGGTTTATCAATCAAGACGTCTGAAGATTTCAACACAGAGAGTGGGAAAAAACTGCATGACCAGGGAACTGCTCTTCATTGAACTGTATTATAATTCTAATTGACTAACCTGCCGTGTTAAGCTCAATCTACAGTAAGTTTAGTACAAGTTAATGTGGCTATATAAAAATATTATTTCACTGTGAAAACGCTCACATTAAAACAACGGTTTGCCAAAAAAAAAAGAAATTCTGTCATCACTTCCTTAATGTCATTACAAACCGGTTTCTTCTGTGTAAAAATATATTTTGAATTGTTTTGACCCACATAATAGCTAAAAAAAAAAAAAGATTCTTTAGCACATTAACCAATTGTATAGTATTTAAAAAAAGACAAATCGGCATGACTTGATACCATGTCAAAATATACTGTACGTACATCCTTTCTGTATTAATCTTTTTATACATTTCTTGTATAAAATTACATGTCTTATCATACATTTACTATGTTCTGATCTCCATGTACATATAAAAAAAGCAGTATAAAGAACTATTGTCACAGCCTGAAAAAAATCTGTAAAGCAATATGCAGACTCAACTGATTTTTCTGTTATTAAAGTAAAATTGCAAATCCTCTATTGTAAAGGTCAGGATTTAAACTCCACTGAAACATGTGCTATTTCTGAGACATTCATATCTAGATTTTCAGTTGAAACTTAAATAAAAAAAAGTTTGAAAAACTTACAAAAGTACAAAACTCAAGACAAGAAATCTTTTACTCGAACTATCTATGAGAATAGTTGAAATGCAATTACAATATAAGGAAATGCAGAGGCCTAATTAACACCAAGGTGGCCTTTGGAGAAGAGATCAAGCAGACCTCATTAACCTTAACCATATAATGAAACAACAAAACACAGAATAGCCAATGCTTCTAGTTTAAATATATGAGGGGGGGGAAAAACAAGCTAGAGCCTGCTGAAAGTCATTGTGATTGAAGTCTATGATGAAGTACACCTACACCCACTTGCTGCGTTCTCTCTCTCTTGTTCTCCGCATCCAACCCCCTGTAACCTTTGCCCCTCTCTGAGAAAATACAAAAGCTTTTCTTTACCTGATGGGTTCACCTCACAGAAGCCTGGCCCCAGAAATGTCATTAAATGCCAGTCTTTGGTCTTTTTTACTCGCACTTTATATTTTCAAATGCTCTCTGCTCTACAGTTAAAAAGCCACATTAGAACAAAAGCAATCTTTTCACCAGGATTATACTGTCGAATCTTAACCCAAATGTGATGCCTTAAATTGTATTTTTGAATATTAACTTTTATGTGACTCTGCAGAGGGCCTATTTTCACTGATGATCTTTCTCTCCCTCTGTGTAGGCAGATCTAAAAGTCAGGATTGGTTTAAGTGCCATTAGACTCTCTCCAGATGCTGTCCTTTCTGTTATTATGGCATTATCAACCATCAAAAGCCCACTCCATTCTATGACCATTCAAATCCAATTCATAATTTCTCTGCAATATCCGTGCCAAATGTTTAAAAACAACACTGGCACATTATGTCAATATAATAAGCCATTTGAATTTTTGTCTGCTAAAGTCAGTCTGAAATGACATTTGCAAAACTATTTTATTTCTTTGCGATACAAATGTACTGAAACTTATGCAGAATAAGACCAGGAACATGGTAAATTGAATGTAAATGGGGATATTGTTTTCATGATGATTTAAAGTAAAATAAGAGCAAATTCTCATGCTTCTGCAGATATTAAACATAACAATAACCCAAATATGTGGGTATTGAAATTTGTATGTTTTGCATGTGCTAAATTGGGCTCACAAAAGGGGGAAAGCAAACTTTGCTGTGTTCATTTTCCAGTCTATTCATACTCTGTCAAAATCGTACCAGCTAGTTTGAGCAGAATCTAAATGTGGCTATTGCATTCAGGCTGCCTGCAGCACATTTCTTGCACTCCCACACAGTAGTGTGGCATTAGATGTGGCAGTCAGGCAATACTGAGGGTGTGCTGACGGTCGGGGGCGTCAGTGCCATTAAATCGCATGTCTGGTACCTGGAGGCAAGCAGGCGCCCGGCCATGTGGTTTATTCACGTCCACCGCCACGAGCTGCCATCCTCCAGACGCGTCCTCGTGAAACATCTGCCACCAGGAGGAGAGTCGGAATAAGAGGAAAAAAAGGAGAAAGAGAGGGCAAATTGTTAACAACTGTGAATGATTGGCATTTCCTACACACACACACAAATGCATTTTGGATAACAAATAAGTTGTGGGGGGTAGTCAAGATGTTGGTATCATGGACAACTGACAATCTTAAAAACAACTGCCAATTCTATGATATTCAATTGAATTCTCCACCAACTTCATAACCATTTTATAAACACAGGCAAGGTCACAAGAAATTGGCTTCATGATCCGGCGAGCATCTATTCACATTTCAGAATCTAAATGCACCATGACTTCACCATGACAGATACGAGGAGACAGCGGCGGAGACAGCAGGGACTAGAGGAGGGAGGGATGTTACAGCAGGCACCTTGAATCTGGCAAACAACAGAGGCTACCCATATCCATATGTACACAGCCCAGAACTGTCAGACCGCTCCGTACTTGACGCCCTCTTATTGTCCAACATGTGAAAATTGTAAAAAAAAATAAATAAAAATGATTGTTTAGAAAACTAATAGCCCACTGCTTCTCAGCAAACCACATAATTCGATGCATTATTCATGGTCACAGCACGAAAGGTGTGGGACGAGTTACATGACATACATGTCTTCCTAACATATATAAGGCTTTAAACTGCTTTTTGTGCACCCACCCATTGTTCACATCTCCATCCCTCCGCAGAGAAGTGAAAGTGTGCTTATGGCTGTACATAATGTGCACTGCTGCTGTTCCACTTACTGTATGTCTGCCTTTTATCAGTTCAGAAGAATAGATAACCAATTAAACCCATGAGAAATGACAGTCATTAAGCTCACAATGCCCCTTCAGCTCTGACAGATTAAAAAGGTTACCTACATAAATAGATATTTTAAAAGTTTTCCCTCATAGTCTTGTAATTATAACTTTGCCATTCATGTGGTAATCTTCTTAAGGGGCCTTATTGAATTATATTATTTTTATAAGACAGTCACAAAAGGGATGGTGCAAATCTTGCCAAAGAGTATCATCAGGCCCCAGGAGAACCTTATTTTCTTTTTACTTCTTTCAGATTAAAAGGCATCATTCCAAGTCGTATTGTCTAACACTCAATAAACCAAGGTTCTGTGTACCCTAAGAGATTTTTCTTCAAGAAGATATTTCAACCTAATTAAAATAAAGACACAGAAAGGCTATTTTGTTTTCAAGGTCACAGCACTGTGGACAAATTTAAAGTGCCTTGCTGGGCTCTCTCAGTCATTTTACCCAATCCTGGGTAGTCAAGGTTCACCATTTCACAATTAGATTTATAATTCCTAGGTTATTGTTCTTATTTGCACATTTATGGGGTCAATAACATTGCAGCCTACTCTAATAAAAGGCAAATCCTAAATTGTACACTGAACTTACATTTAAAATTAATGTTAACCTAGAGATACAGTAAGTGTAAAAAGTTATGATGTCTGTAAAATCTTTGTTTAAAAAAAATCAATAAAAAATGGGTTGGCAAATTAACTTTCACACATTCCTTAGTAATACGAATTACACACAGTGCATAAGATTGCACTTACTACATAAACAGAGTAATGAGAGATTACTGAAGATAATTTACCACTGACATGTATCTGATGTTGTAAAATGTGTGGTAAGTACTGATGTTCAGAATATGTGCGATCGCGGAAGTGAAACTAGTACGCAATGGTGCATATTAATAGCAGCTTTAATATACAGAATAATTACCAAA
>JAUMHQ010000063.1:12425675-12440106 GCA_032361165.1 Enteromius paludinosus
TATTCATGACTCTTCTAAATCAGCTTTTGTAAATTTAAATCAGGGTTGTAAATGAAAAGCAACATACCTTTTAAATGAGATTTGTCTTATTGCTTTTGTAAAGCTTTACTGTAGATTTGCAATTGAACTATTTTCCATTTTAAGATTTTGTGTCCATATATATATATACACAGTATAAAACATTCTCCTAGCTTCCACCAAGCCCAGACTTGCCTGCCAGACTGTCAAAGCAGCGTGGTTCATCATTCCACACAAAGTGTTTCTACTGCTCCAAAGTCCAGTGGTGGCACTGGTGTACTTTACATCACTCCATCTGACACTTGGCATTGCACTTGGTTACATGCATCAGCTTCCATTATTATATATACTTATACTACGGGGCCGTTGAATGCTTGAATCTGATTGGCTGACGAACGTTCTGAGGTGAGCAAATATTTTCAGGGAAACGCACAGCGAACGTAGTTCCAGGCAGCTCTCTTGACCGCATCACAGTTCCATATCACTTCGCATAGATAACTGTAATAACTAGGGATGTCCTGGTCGCAATCGGCCAATCTATAATACGCGTTTTGTCAGTAAACATGGTCCTGTAATCAGCGATAAATGCCATCAGGTGCGTGATTTGACATTGAGCCATATATACTGCACACGGCCGTTGTTCACTGACGAGCTGGGCAAATCCACGCTGATAATGAACATGGTTTTGCGCAGCTCGTCAGTAAACAACTTGTATAGTATATACGGCTCAATGTCAAATCTCTCTCTCTCTCTCTGTTTCTCTTTCTCTGTGTCACTGTCTCTCTCGCTCTCTTTCTAATAACTTCATTATTAACTGCATTAGTCTGCTATCAACGGCTCAAGCTTTAAAATGACGTTTTGGAACTAGCAAAAAAAGTCGTTGGATGAGATGCGGAAGAAATAATCCTACTCACAATAGCGATTTAAGTAGAAAAAACGGACAAATCCCTTGAAATATATCATCTGATCGATGTCTTGAGGTGTGGCAACCGTAGGGAATTGGGACTCCAGCGTCAGACTACTCTATGTGTTTTATGTTTTTTTCAATCCTGGACTCTCATCAATGAACTCATGTCTCCGCACATCCTATATGTTGTCACGGTTTCCCATTCATGTCTCCGCCCCGTCATCTGTTGTCATGGTTGTTTACTGTCATGGTTGTCTGACTCCGAATACCACACCGCCCAGTCTAGAGACTGTTTCATTAACTTCAGTGCTTCCTGTGATGGCGGATGTTATCTTCAGTGTGTGGGCTGCACATTGTACCCTAGAAACTGCGACTACCCCTAAGTGTTTTCCCAAGTCCCATGCTAAAACCCACGTGAGGCCTACTCAGACCATGGATCCTCTGGAGGTTCCGCCAGCGGCTGCACAGACCCCGAAAGTGTTGGTTGAGGAGAGTGAGTTCCTGGAGGTACTGTACCACCAGTGGCTGCACGACCCCAAGAGATGTCGGTTCCAAGCGTAGAATGTCTAGAAGTTCCGCTGGTGGCTGCACAACCTCCAGGGCTATAAATGTGCGCCATCGAACCCTTGTCTTGTCCTGTCACGGCTTGGAGTTCCGTGATAACTTCAGTCCAGTTTCCCAAGGAATCGAGTCCAGTTTCTTGAGGTATAGCCAGGAGAGCCATTGCCCAGTTCAATTCCTGAGTCACAGCCTGAAGCAACTTGCCCAGTTTCGTTCATGGAGAGGTCGTACTGCCCTTAATGTGTCCTGAACCAGCCATGGAGGCCGTTGAACTATTATCCAGCCCTGAACCGGCCACGGAGGCCGTTGGACTTTCGTTCTGCTCTGAACCAGGTTCAGGGGCCATTGGGTTTTCATTCCATCGTCTCATCCAGCACTAGTGGAGTGTCTGGAAGCCGCTCCTTAAAGGACGGCTCTGTCACGATCACAGCCGGCTTTACCATCTACCTCCACCAGAGAGCACTCCTGCCATTCTGTCACACATCGGACTCTTTGTCAATCACATGACTCAATATCCCATGATATATCACCCTGATGCATCAGCCATGAGATCGCGAAATGTTTGTTCTGCCTGGGCGACATTTCTGAGTATTATTTCGGTGTGGATTATTTTGTATTACCTGGACTGTTTGATTCTCGCTGCCTGCCCCAACCTTCCGCCAGTTTACTGATCTGATTATAGCCTATCCCTTGTTGTACTGTTTGCCTCATTACTGATCATTGCCTGTCTGACTACGAATAAAAAGCCTGCAGATGGATCCGCATTTCTCTGTCTCCTTTACAGAGGTTCAGTATAAAAATATATAATTTGTTTTTAAATAATATAATTGAAATAAAATAAAAACTTCAAATACATGTGTATATGAAATTGTCGATGTCATTATATAGTATTTATATACAGTATCCTAGGATTATTATATATTAATTAAACATTTTTAAACCAGTTGATCATCATTACTTTATTCTAGTAACAAAAATAAGATTAATTTTGGATTACAGTAAGGACAAATTCAGGAATCCTTTCGTTTCTTTATGATTAGGATCATGTGCATTTAATATTTCTTCACAAGGTTTACCCCATTAAAGCAGTGCTGGAATAAATGTTGTGTGCTATAGCCCTTTTTCCCAGAGGGCACTTCTACAGCCATAAGACTTGAATAATGGTGGTCAGGTCACTCCTGTGCTGCCAAAAGTATTGCCAGCTCCACTCATGCCAACCTCCAAGGCTCTGCTCCAGGACTGGCTCTGGCAATGTGACTGGCGCAGTCAGGGAGACACTATGCCTCAGTTCACACAATTACACACACAACTTTTCACACCACGCCCCCGCTGCAGATTTTCTGTGCATTTGCACCATTTGGTTAGTGTGAAATTCTCACCAAACATTAGGTAGGCGATGGTTGTATAAAATCAACAGGACAGGTTTCCCCACAGGAGAGGATTTGCAGGCAGGAAAGCAAGTGCATTTAGGGTTAATTGATTCACTCTATCCTTTCAGTTGATCAGTCACATCAAATTTAGGCTGAATGACAGAACTGCAAACACACACACAAACACACACTCTGTCTTTTCCTCTCTTTCGGTCTGTTGCACTTTCAGCAACGTTCCTCTATGACTCACCCCTGAGTCTGCAAGCCGCCCAATCAGATCGCTCTGTGCTGTTCGGGGCCCCCACCTGACAAGCAGCCAAACTTATTTAAAAAAAACAGCTTGCTGTCGGGTGTATCCTGCCTGCTGAAGGCCAGGGAAGCCAGACTCAAAACCTCCAGAGAATTATGGGAAGAATTCCTTCAGATGTCTGCGTTGGTGTATACTGGTCTGTGCTTAATTATCATAAATGCTGATTTTGATGATTTTTATATTTTTGCTTTAGTTGGTTTAATTACATCTGCCCATACATATTGATCAAAGAGATTCATAAATATGGAAGATGAGTCATACACCAAAGGCTGCTTTTTGTGCACATGTGTGTTTGGTTTACCTGTGTAGTAGCTGTTGATGTGGTGCTGCTCCGGGATCCCCACATCTGCTGGAACTGCACTCTGATCTCAGCAAACGTTTCTATAATTACAGCGATGAACACGTTCTGGGAACACAAGTAAAAGAAATCACAAAAAGTTAATGAATGCACCGAAAATATGATTTTATTGAATCCCTGTTCTTGTCTGGCATTAAGTGAAAAGTATGAAAACATAATAAATAAAAAAATAAAATAAAATACATATCGTAAGTAACACTGCCATCTTCAACATTTAATGAAGCTCAATTCTGTTTGTTACAAACTGATTTTTTGATGGTAATTGTTAGTCACAGAGTCTTTCAGCAGAGCTTAAGTTGCATTCTTATGTGAAGTAAACTGGGTCAAATCATACCCTCTGAGGTCCACACTACATTTTAAAAGTCAGTTAAAAAAACGAATTAATACTTAATTAATAATTAATTAAAACCTATTGAGCAAGGATGATTATGGATGATTACGTGATTGCACTAATTAATGTAAATACATTTAAAACAAATAAAATGTATACAATTTCTATGCATCAAAGAAAAATAAACATCACAAAAAAGCAGAACAGCTGCTTCAATGCCGTTTCAAATCTGCATATTAAAATTATTTCTGAAGGATCATTTTGAAAACTCAGCTTTGCCATCACAGAAATAAATATTTAAAATTATGTTATTAAAAAAGTATAACACAATACATTAGGCTCTTAGAATAGCCCTGACTTTTCTACGTCTAGAAATGAAGGAAAACCCATGTGCAGATTATGACTAAGTTTTTGCAGATCACCGATGTGAGAAGAAAAGGATTTTTCCACCTTGACCAGCCAGGCGAGGAAGAAGATGAGTGTGATGAAGTAGAAATACGAGCGCCAGCGTGGGAAGCTGTCGATGGCTCGATACATAATGAAGACCCATCCCTCCTGAGACGCAGCCTCGTATACGGTGAATATACTGGTGCCTGCAAGAGTAGATGACAAGAAGGGTCAAGACAGGGACGCGAGGGGGAGAAGCCTGTGTCTGAGATGTTCTTTGTGCCCCCAGAGTGGTCTGACTGGGCACTGAGACAAAAAAAAAAAAAATCAGACATAAACAGCATCTTGGCATTAGAGGACCATGTCAGGTGTTTCCTATTACCCAGCTATGTGTTTCGCTCTCCAAACAGCTGAACGAGATGGTTATCCTTACTTCTGAAGTACTCTCTGATTCAATGTTGTGCTGGAGTGTAAAAGTATCTGTGCATCAAAAGGAACTAGGCTAAATGAAGAACTACACAATCAAGGACAGATTGCTTTCAAGGCTATGTTGTATTACTGTATGTCTTTTTAATCATACAAGTGTGATTTCTTAGGAACGAGAGGAACAAACAAGTCAATAGTCTTAATTTAAATTTAAATTAATAGTCTGTTGTTATTTACAGTATTAATTCTGCTATTTACACTGTTGTGTGGGCGTGATAGCTGAGTATTTCATTATCTTTTCCATACAGTACATTAAAAAAAGTGAATAGGCATGCCCATCATTATGGCACCATCACATAATAAAGTTACTAAAACCAGAAATTAAATATACATTATATAGATATACTGTGCAGCTAAAATATTCTTTAAAATATTAATAGATAGTAGTATATAGCACTGTTTCTTTCTCAGCATTTACAGTACACCATTATTTCATACACACACAGTGTTTGAGATCCTCTGTAGTTCTAAGCCCTCAGTGATGTTATCTCTGCACTCACGGTGACCCATGATGCCGTGCTGTGATATGGCTGCCAAAGTCCAGCAGGAAGCATGCAACTCAGTTCTGCTTCCTGCCATTTCCCACCAGGTCCAGGGGCAGAATGGGTCAAGGACACTGGCAGAGTCCTGTAAAGGTTAGCTTCACCAACCATACAACATATCCTTTACAAGGACCACTATTAATGAAGTACTATGCACCATTCACTTGGCTTTGTCTCAAAACCGTTTTCAATCGATATGTAATTCACATTAGATAAAGCACATACTTCAGTATAAACAGTAACAGAGTTTTTCCCTGGATTAATTTAGAAGCAAATGTACTTGGCAAACTAAGGACTCCCATTAAAAATCACTTAGGGATAAATCACTGTGTCCAGAGATGCCTAGCAAAAGGGAAAAAGAAACTCTATTCCCATTTCATCCTGAATGGCCTATGAGAAAATATTAAGATGTAATCTCTGTAAAAAAAAAAAATAGTTCCTTTTTTTTTTTTTTTATAAAATAAAAAAAGATGCAGTTATGTAATTAACAAACAAACATGGGACTTTATTTTGTGGTGAAAATGCTGGCAGTCCAAATGGATCAGAAGAAAAAGAATATATTTTAACACAGAGATTTAGGGTTTCTGCAGGATTTTAAGGCTCAAATTTTAGACTTTTTAAGACCTTTTTAAGACATGCAAAAATAAAATGAATGCCATATGAGCAGGGGAGGGTAACATCTATAGTAGCATATTAAAGTGTAAAATAATTGTAAAACGCATAATATATAATTCAGATGCAGGTTTTCACTAAAACAAAATGTTTCAGCCTTTAAACCATTTTTTTAAATTGGTGTCTAAAGTATTATTAGTACAATTATTATTATTAAATTATTATATAAATGAAATAACATGAATTAGAGGTGTGCAATATTGAAAAAAAATTTTTGAGTGTGTTATATATAAAGATTACCATGGACAGCTGACTTCTGAATTTTTTTGATATTCTTCATATTCTGTGTGGTCAGTTCACAGTGATAGAAATAGTGATAGAAATTAATCTTTTTCCCAGTTCTCTGGGCATTTTTACCTTTAACTCTATCTTTTGAAAGTGTGCATAATCTTTTGAATCAAATTTTAGCATTTTTGCTATTACCAAGCAATCAACAAAAATCTCAATTGGCATGTACAGTAGATGTATTTACAGTTTAATGCAACTTAGCGGGACACAGAATGCTAACCTGCAGTTACAATAACATAAATAAGATATTTTAAATGTAAAATTAAAACCGCCACTAATAAGTGAGTCATTGCAATTGAACCGAATCATTTAAACATAGATTCATTCAGAAACTAAACGCCATCAGAGAAGCAAAACAGTGCTGTGGCTGTGTTTTGGGTGATTTTTGTTGGCGAAATAGAGCAGAAGCAGGAAATGTGGTGTCTAAAACAAAAGTCTCTTAATAATAAATTCGTCTTTATTGAACTGTTGCCTAAAATCATTTGTAATCATGCTTACTTTTAGAAGAAAAACGGCACTCTTCGTGTGATATTAACTATATGAAATGTTATAAATATAGGCCATACATTTTTTGCCTCTATATCGTAAACAACCTGATCCGTGAACTCGAAATTGCACTAGTTTAACTTGTTAATAGATTAATTTAGACTCGCCGGACTCAATTCTTTCCGTCTCCAAATTTAAGACCTCTTGAAATCATAAATAGTACTTTCTTGTACAATTTAAGACTTTTTAAAGCTTTCAATTTGATAAACTAATTTAAGACTTTTTAAGACCCCACGGAAACCCATGATATTGGACTTTTCCCCCAATCATACTTTATGTTTCTGCATCCATGAATCTTGGAAGCCCAAAAAAGGCATTGTTGTTAAGGCTGCAAACCGCACTGTGAACACAGATGAACGATCACCAGATCACTGACGCAGGAGCGGTTCTGGTTGACTTACACATGACTTATCTGTGTACTGAACTCTATAAAGAGGACAAAGAATAGCCCTTTTGCAAATCTCTATGTTCTGTAAGTCAATGGTTCAAAGCCAACAACTGTTTTTTTAGGCAAAAGCCTCCCTTCATGGCTATTTGGAGATTAGTAGAACTGCTCTGTGTACCTTTCTAGTGGATTTATCTCAAATGGGTGCGATAAAAATGTGGCATGTTGCTTCGTACAGATCAAGGTGCTTAAATGAACTGGTCTATTTGTGAAGCTGCATTCACAATGCTTTCAAATATAAGCTTTGCTGAAAATATTACATTTCCTAAATGCAGCGACAGAGGGCATTTATCTGTTTATGTTTGCCTTCACACGATGCATAGATCAACTGAAAATGCTTCAGCCAACAATGCTACAATTAATCACACGTAAGTCAAATGGACATAACTGCTCTTAATCACTGTTAATAATTACAATGGGCAGAGATGGTATAATTTTCCACAGACAACTAAAACTAAACCAAGCGAATTCCAATTTCCTAATAAACAGCCAGGGAAAATGCTTTTAGTGTTTGCCAGGGGAGTCCAATCTGGCATTATGAAAGAAAAAAAAAAAATGATATTCATAATTCATATTTATATTCATAATATTGGATTTTTAGAAACAGCAGAAGAACTTTCCAGGTGCAAACTAGAGAAAGAGATAAAACTAATAATAAAAATTCACAGAAAATAACCTAAATTACAAACATAATTTTTATTATTGAAGATGGACAAATGTGAAGCATCGCATTGGCTTACCAAGCTCATTGAAGCCACTGTATCCAAGTTCCTGTCTGCTAAGTCCAAAGTCTTCCAGATCCACACACTTAAACCCTGTCGGACACTGATAACCCTCCCCGTTCGGAGAACAGTGTGTATCAGGGATCGCCAGGCTGTTCCATGTCACAGTACTGGAAAAAGATCAGAATGTGTTTTCAAAAGAATCACCATCAAACGTTAAATCTGATCAAATTAACCATTATATTGTAAAAGGCCATCTGGTGTTTTCTCACAGACTAGCAGTGTTATCCTGCTCCTCTCTGGCAACATTTACAGAGTCAGCATTTGGGACTGACAACCGTATTTACTAACAGGTGTGATTCTAATTGCCCTGTAAAGGACACAGAAGTTTATCCAAATAAATTAGTATACACATATTTAAAAAGGTTTTACAAATAATACTAGATATTATATATATAATATCAATTACTTGAATGAATACTTTCATCAGTACACCCAGGACTTTAAACGATATCAAATCTCCCCCTTTTCTCGTCTTGCTCTAAAACAAATAAAAATAAAAATAAAGTCCCTAGCAAAATGCTGAGCATGCTAGGAATCCAATTTGTCAACAGCAGAGTTCACATTTGCCCCACATAATTTGATGCAGTAGATTGCATTTTAGACAAAAAAAAAGAAATAGTTTAGAAAAGAAATTGTTTGAAATCAGTTCTTGTTTACACATACAGTACACACACACACACACACCACATTAGTGTCTTGATTTAAATAAAACAAGATTTTGTTAAAACATTTATTTGGGAAGACTTATATTCTGAGAGAATCCATTAAATGAAATTATTTTTATTGGTACTTTTTGACATTTTAAACAAATCTCATTTAATATTATTTGGCAAATGATACAAAATAACCTTTAATATATATTGTCTGGGAAAAAAAGTCTTAATGTATTGTGTGTTCAGATATTTTACTGAAAACAAGAGAAAAAATCTTTTTACTAAAGTCAATCCTGTTCTTGAGAGAAATGTTTGTTACTATAGTTACAGATAACATTTGAAGCTACAAGGGATTAAACGGTTTTCTTAATTGCTACTTTCATGCTCTCAGATTTGAATTTTTATATGTTGCTTGGTTTTGCTCTATTTAGTAACTGAACAGTATATATATATATATATATACACAGAACAGCATTCCAAATAGAAATGATAAACTGTATTTGTCTGATGACATTAATAGAACCTTACCTTAACTGTATTTCTGGTAAGATGGAATATTAATATATAATATATTTATTCTAACACACAGAATGCTTTAGTTAGGGCCACAGGTGTTCCTTCAGGAGCCACTTGATATCTTTAATGAAAATTAATGCTTTCAAATTGGCTCGCCAGACATACTTTCAAATTGTTTATTAAGGACTCCGAAATGAGTGGGGATCATTGATTGCAGTATCACAAAGGCCAATCAGAGACACAACGGCGAATCAAAACAGCTCTGATTATACAGTGATAAATAATCTGCCGAAGAGATCATCCCTGTAAAAAAAATTATGACAAACACAACTCAAAAGATACTAACAGCACCATAAATTATTCATTTTATTTGAAAATTAACGTGCCTTTTGATGAATATTTCTTTTTATGACTTATGGTATTATTAGTAAATATTGTATACTTAAATGGCATAGAGACAGAAAAAGAGATTGTATCATCACGTCATTTGGGACATTTTCTGAACAAGGTGATAGTTTATGATTGGCAAGGTCATGAGGCCTGTTCTCATCCATATTTAAGCACCTGAAAAATAAAACGTTGTGACATCAAATCTAAAAATGTATCCCCTACAGACACGAGTCTGGTAAACTCCCTAGCACATTTATTCCATTGGATCCCTTTGTGATTCAAATCCCTGCAACTCTGTGCCAAGGACACATACTGTAGTTCTGCAAGATAATCAACAAACCACTTCCACTTGTGCATGAAAATGCATTCAAATCCTGTCCGTACACATATATTATATGATGGGCAATATTTTTAACCTGTGCCTAACCCGTTTTAAATGAGGATATGTTGAATGCTGGTACAGGGTCAGGGTGAGATATCTTGCAATATAGGATCTCTCTTCTCTCATACACATAGACGGATTGAGGCCAGGCTGCTGAAAAGAGGCGAGCATTTGCACGACGCCCAGGCAACACAGGAAACGTTAATTATTGTGATTAGTGCTCAGCACACTCCTCTGTTGCTGATGGTTTAGGCTCTTTGTTTTAGAGCCGGCTCTGACACGCCACTCATTTGCAAGGGAATATTAAATAGGCCTGGGTTTTAAAAGAGAACCACCTCCACAGCTCCATAAACACACTGCATTAAAGCTGCGCTCATCCCTGCTTTCGTCACGCCCTTAAGTTGGTATTCGAATCTTGGAATCTTCCAGCAAGATTTACTGTGCATTTTTAGACATGAATTTCTGTTGGATTATCAAGCACCTCCATGTGAAATGAGACATTCAGACAAACGTATCATATAATGTGGCTGTTCTTACTGTTTAGTGTTTATGAGGCCGTGACATCACATGATGAAAATGATGATCTGTTATTAATACCGTTTACAGCTGCTGATGGGATTTATATTCCAAAGAACAGATGAGTGTGGGAGGTGTACAGCAACAGACGCATACTTCTTATCTCGTGCAGATGCCAGGAAAAACTGCAGCATAATGTTAAATCCCCTGATTCATCCCAGGGATAATAAACCAAAAGGAGTGTGATAAAACTCCCCACACAAAGCGCAGTTCTTGACTTCTTAGACTATTAAGCTAGATTTAAGAGAGTTGATTTTATTGGATTTAATATGGAAGCATGTTTCTGCCACAGGATAAAAAAATAAAGTAATTAAAAAAATATATATTTTAATCTCACAATTCAGGCTAATTTTCTCGCAATTATGAGTTTAGATCTCTGATATTGTGAGATATAAATGGAGAAAAAAGTCAGAATTCAGAGATAAAGAAAATACTTCTTAATTCATGGTGGAAACAAAAAATAGATCTGCAAGAAGCAAATTCATAAAATAAAGTCAGAACTGTGAGATATAATCTCCAGGAATTTCTATCCTAGAATTCTGATAATTTTTTTTTATTATTTTACATTTGAATTATGAGTTATTCAAAATATGTAAAAAAATATTTACATTATTATTTTTTATTTAATTATTAGAAATATTTTTTCTAACTAGAACTGTGAGATATCATCTCAAGAAATTTCTACCCTACAATTCTGATAAAAAAAAGTTTTTAAATTTTTTTTAACATTTAAAGCATATGAATTATTTTATTATTTTTTTCATTACCTATTTAATTATTACAAATATATTTGTTTTACCTGCTCCATAGTTCAAAAATAATGCTGAAACTTGCTTACCCTCTCTGCGTTTCATTGGTGACACAGTGATGATTGAAGGTACCAAACATCTGAACCCCCAGGATTCCATACAGGAGCAGGAAGAAGAGCAAAAAGATGGACACACTCCAAATCTGCTCCCCTGACCGTCTGAGAGGAAGTAAATTTTAAGTGGCTGATACAGAAACAAGCTGACATTTCTCACATTCTTTGGGCTCGTGGGGCTCTTACTTGAGAATATTGGTTATGCGAGAACGCGGCAGTTCAAATCGGAAGTAGATTCGGAAGGCTCGGATCATAATGAGGGCCCTCGGTATGCGTAACATTCCCCAGGGTGACATTTGGTCCACAATCTCTGCTATTTCAAACACCTTGAGACCATTCACAGGAACAAGTGGATGAGCGGAGGTCCCTATGGAGCTTAGTTCTTTTTAATTTGAAAGAAACAATTTACTTGGGAAATAACACTGAAAATAATTTCCTTACCTGAAGCACAAGAGAGACCCAGAGGAAGACCACCATGAAGCCGTCAAACATGCACCAGCGGTCTTTAACATAGGAGTTCTCTCCCTGGAAACAGAGGCAGGTGATAAGACACAGGCTGTAAATGAAAGTCCACAGGTGAGTGGCAGCTGGTCCATCGGTTTAATGAAAGACTGTGGCAGCTGTTAACAACAGAGCCATCAAAATTCAGCAAACAGAAGTGTGAGCACTTCAGAGAATTTATCCTGCCAGAGATTGACTAACAAGTGTGCGCTAAAAGACCAATATGTGGTACAAAAAAACATATATAATGAGAACTATCAAACTATGTCTCTTGTGGTAAAGCTCACAAAGAATACAGTAAATAATAATGACAAAGAAAAAACAGGAACTAGGAGTATGTCATGCCCATATATTTTCATTCAAGTTACAGTAAGAATTTATTTTAAGCCTTCTCAAACTCATTTTAAAAAGTCCTGCTGTGATTTAAAATTTCTGGTTAAATACATAAAATCAGTAAAGACTTTTATAATGTGATTAGTTAATTTCAAATTTATATTGTGACTGATTCATTTCTATTTCAAATAAATGTTCTTTTGAACCTTATTTCTTTTTTAGATTATATTTATCAAAACATTCAGAAAAAAAAATATTTCCACAAAAAATATATAACAGCAACTGTTTTCAATCAGATTGATTTCTAAAGGATCATGTGAAAAGAAAAAAACATTTAAAATAGTAAAAAAAAAAAAAAAAAAGTTTAAAACATGAAAATATTTTACTGACCATTGAATGGTTTTACATACATTTACAATATTTTAAGCAAAAATATTCCTATATCCTGTAAATACATATAAAATCATTAAAGATTTTATTTAAATGAATTGCTGTATGTCACAGCAAAGTGTTTGTCATGTCAACTACCTATTCATGCACGCAGCTGGTGCACAGGAAATGACATCATGCTCACATGTGACATGCTCAGGTTTGTTTGCTTGAGTGCAGATTGCCTTCATGCACCGGTTGCTTTTCTTTGATAGAGAGACAGATACTTGTTACTGAAGCACTTGTTCTCCCAAGACATCTGCCCAGAAATCCCCTGGGATTTCAGAGCCTCTGATCAGCTATGGTGCTTAGATCTCACACTGATTAGTAAGCCAAAAACCATGATTTATCAAATGGATAGCTTAAAAACTAAATGAAGGTCTGACTGACTTCATTAACAGCGACTGGCAGAGATTGAATTTGTAATATTGTTTATGCTGATGAATGAGTTAATTAAGATTAAAATAGATGGCCTAATTCGCAACAGATAATGAATTATTTACATTAACTTAGTGCTTAGACTACATTAGCAACTCTAGAATACACCTAATTGCTAAAATATACCTGCTAACAGTGATAAAGAAAATAACATGTCATTGAATTTTACAGATCATAACATGCACTTGGAAAGATGGAAATACTAAACAAATACACTGGCTCAGTTTACTGAGTTGAGGTCACAAGTATAATAATGCTGTGAGCTACTCTCCTTCAATAAAATTAAAATGCATGTGTTAACTTCGCATATACTGTAATTGCTGCAAGGTTAATCACCCTGTCCTCACACGATCTCAGGTCTAAAGGAACAAATTAATTACTCTATCTTCTACATAAACCTTACCGTTTTCCATGCTAGAAAAAAGATAAAGACATTTCTAGGCATCTCTTTGCAAGTTCAGGAAGCAAATGGTTCACTTATTCAATGTCTCCCTGTGCAGCTGTCCTCCTTAAACCGCCAATTAAACTGTCTATACGTTATTTAACCACATGCCCACTTTACACACTTCTAAAAGGGTAGCAGTCTTTTTTCATCTTCTTATTTCTGTTGTAAATTGTGACAATTCTGATTGAGTGTGTTACCTTGATGATGCCCCTGATATGCATTTTGGCGATCATCTCTGCAGTGTAGAGGAACATCAGCAGCGTATCCAGTGCGAATGTGACATACTTCAGGGGCGGGTAGTGCTCAAAGGTCTTAGGTGTATTCATACACACCGAAATTACACTGATTATGGCACAGGCCCGCAGGAGAGAATGAACCCACTGAGGACAAAGAACACAATTTTTTGTTTGTTGGGTGAATATTCATACCTAAACTGTGTAAACGTTTTTCATTTAATGGTATATATTACTACATTACACTAAAAGTGTAGTGTCTGTTATGAGTTGTGTTTTAAGTTTTTTTTATTTCTTATTTCTTATACATTTGCTATACTGGTATTTGCTACACGGCAGTTTTTTTTAATGAACAAACGTGATCCTGGACCACAAAAGCAGTCATAAGTTGCATGGGTATATTTGTAGCATTACAGTAGCCAACAATCTACTGTATGGGCCGAAATTATAGATTTTTTTCTTTTATGCCAAAAATCATTAGGATATTAAAAGGGATAGTTCACCCAAAAATGAAAATGTGATGTTTATTTGCTTACCCCCAGGGCATCCAAGATGTAGGGGATTTAACTTTAAGATTTAACTATAGATTTTTAACTTTAACCGTGGCAGTCTGGTAGTCATTTAATGGAAGTGGATGGACACCAAACCTTGCACCAGACCTTTCAAA
>JAUMHQ010000063.1:12467506-12485605 GCA_032361165.1 Enteromius paludinosus
GTAGTTAAGCTACATTCAATGTAGAGTAACTGATAGCTTACCCCACTACATTTTCTAAGTAGCTTGCCCAACACTGCTGAAACGTCATAAATAAATATTTTTGATTCTTTCTGCATAAATGTGGTAGTGTGGGGGATTTGTTTTTGGGAACTATATTTAAACAGTATCGTCTAAACACAAGCGCTGTTGTTCTGAATGCTAATCTTCAGACAACTGAGAGTGTACTGTTTTACAGTTAAAGAAACACCACGCTAATAGACCTAAGGTGCAGATTTTAGATACAACATTTAAACTGCTTACAAACTCTTACTTCGAGCAACGCGGTAGTTTTGATCCTGAAGGAATCAGTAGTTTTGAAAAAATGAAGTGAATGAGGCAATGACTCATTTGTTTTGTTTTAGAATGAATCAGTGTTATGAACAATGATAGAATGACATGTTCTTAAAGACAGCCCCTTGTCGACACCTACTGGCATAAAGGTGTAACTTGTTGGTAAAACTGTTGAAAATCCTGACTTTTGTACGAAGCAGAAACAAAGGATTTGACGAAGCAATTTGTACAGTCAGGTCGTTACCGTAACGCTGACTCATCCAACACGATCAGAGACTATAGAATGGTTCATCCCAGTGGGTACGTAAGTGATAAGAGCCATACACCGCAACACTATTAGCCAGACAGGAAACAAATCCCTGTCTGTTTGAACCAATTATGTTTTCCTGGATCAGTCAGCCAGTTGCTTTGTTTTGATAGATATAAATGGTGGTTTTCTTTGGTAAAGAGAGAAAGTGATTGTGTGTGCTCGCGCGCTTGCGTGTGCTCTGTGTGTCTCCCCCAGGCCACGGCTTCTGCTCGTGTGGCCGCTGTATCTGCAGTGATGGATGGTTTGGGAAACACTGCCAGTTCCCCCGCAGCTGTGACATGACAGATGAGCAGAGCAAGAGTCTATGCGAGACGGCCGATGGCATCATATGCTCTGGAAAAGGTAGGAGGGACGATGCTTCGAGCGGCACCTTAAGATGTAACATAATTGTCAGTCATCTCTTTAAAATGAAAGTGGGTTCCCTCATTTGTTTGGTGGGGAATGAACTGCACTATTTAATCGATTTCCCACATATGCTCCTTTAATGAGCTGGATAGCAAACACATCTGAATACTGAACTATTTACACCAAGCAATTCTGTTCTTTGGGGAGAGTTTATGCCATGTTAAGACACTAAATGATTGGGGAGAGAGAGGGAATTGGACTGGTCAATCAAATAGCTGTGGCATAGTGGTTAAATGGCACACTGGGTTCATGTCCTGCCTGCAGCATGTTCCAGTAGCTTGTTAGTGTCACTAAAAGATATTACTAGCGACATTTTTTTTTAAAATGCCATTTAATCATGGAATATATGTGCTGAATTAAATGGATTTAGGGAAAAAACTACAAGTAAAACAAAAATCTGTTTTCAAATCTGAAATCAAACATTTCATAGTTTCCGCCTGTTTGTAATATTAAAAGGTAAAGATATACAGATTATTACAGCTTTTCTCTAAAGTCAGGCAGAAACTGTAAAACATGTTTGCTGACTGTCTGACAGAAACCTCAACATATAATTTGCTCTTCCAACCTTTACACCTGCTCTCGAAAAGCACACATAACACTGAAAATGAAGCTTTAGGTTTTACGCTTTAATAAGAGGCCAGTTTCACTATTTGTATACGACCTGTCAGCATCCTGGAAAAAACGATAAAGCCTAGCCAATTTCAACTTGACACATAGTCCTCTGAGTATTCATCTCCTTTCTCTGGGCATGTAAAGTGACACACTAATATGCTTTATATATAGTGTTTGTCTGAGTCGATGATGGAACACTGTTTGTTTTTGTTGCCCAGCTGGTGAAAATAAGAAATCCCTCTAAGATCTGTCTTCACATTGTCTACTCAATAATTTTCTCAAATTAAAGCTTGGAAATCAGCAGGAGAGTTGTTCTGCTTGTCATAACAACGTCAACATTATTAAGACTGAAACATTGGAAGAATTAAAGGGTTTTTTTTCACAGTAAAGATTCAAGGGTAGGTGTATGTGTGGGTTGCTTGTTGTAGCTCTCAGGAGAATAATACGTCAGGAAATGACAAGGGATGCACACTTTGATTAATGACTGACTTCAAAAGAATGTTCTTTGAAAGCTTTGTGACTTTCACTGTATCGTGTTTGTAAGGTACAGCATAACTGTTAATGACAGACCAGTGCCCCCATATTATGCAATTTTCTGGATCCTATGTGTAATATGAGAATCCCAGCTCATAAGACTTGTTTTGCAGAGTCATGTTGACACAAATTATGAAATCCAATGAGCCCTTATTTTACACATTTACTCAAAGGGGAAGATAACACTTATCCAGCAATATTTGTGATATTAAATTGCTCTACCCTGTTTTAGGAAACTGCAATACATTATATATAAGTTACTGTGCACATGTAACAATAACAGAGCAGTTTTCTTGCTGCAAACTGCAACCTTTATTAATATTACTTTATAAAGAAATCATTAAAAATGTGTGGAAAATGTACTTACCATTAAGCCTGTTAATATGTATATAAGTTTATTTCTTAATTGGAAAAGATTTGCAGAGATATGGTGTTATATCACTTGCTCACCAATGGTTCACCAATGTCTGCAGTGAATGGGTGCTGTAAGAGTCCAAATAGCTTTGCATCACAATACTCCACCAATTAAGAATCTTGTGAAGTCAAAAGATGTGTTCGTAATGAAAAAAATCACCATGTTTTTAACTTTAGCTAGAGTCCTCTATTCATAATGTTGCTTTCTCTAATGAAAAAGTCATGCCATCTGAATCAGAAGTGAAATATAGATCAAACACAAGTATCGGTAGAATTTTAGACTTTAGTAGATGATTTATAGTTCAAATGTATTAATGATGAATTGTTTGTTAGGAACATGCAGCTTTTCACTTCACAAGACAATAATTGAGGGACTAGAGTCATGTTGTATGTAAAATTCCATTTACATAAATTTAACTCTTTTACATTTATCTGTAGTGATCCAAAACATAAAACAGTTTCGTTTGCTTATTGGCATTGGCCAGCGTTTTATTAATAGTGCACCTGTATCATGGACCAGCGGCCAAAAATTGGCCAATCGACTGGCCTAGCTTGTATATTGGTCTATTCCTGACTCAGTAGGAACATGAAATTGGACCTTGTAAACAACAGCTGCTTCACACATTTAGAAAAACAATTTACTCCATTTAATTTCCAATTAGAAACCGTATCACAGCTTTAAGTGTTTTATAATCACGTGAAATAGCACAGGAGAATAAGGGAAGACTAATGGATCTCCAATGATTTTGTGACTGAAGGCTAATTTGTTCTTGCAGGCTCTTGTCACTGTGGCCGCTGTATCTGCTCACCACAGGAGTGGTACATTTCAGGGGAATTCTGCGAGTGCGATGATAGGGAGTGCGACAAACATGACGGGCTGGTTTGCACAGGTATGTGTTCAAATGCAGCAGCGCTCCCGCAAACACCCACTCGTGCGCTGACAGATCTCTTTGTGACGGATATTGAGGTTCTCTGATGTGACTGCCGTTTGATTAGACAGCTCTGTATGACTCTTAGGCCGAGGCGTCCAATCAGTGGGCTCCTGCTGTGTTCTTCTCGTCCTGCTTTTCAATGGGAAAGAAGCTCTGGAGAGGGTCGAGGTTTTCCTTAAAAGCCTTGGAGAGTTTACTGGTCATTGCTAATAAAAAGCACAATAAATATTTATTATCACGGAAGCTCAAGGGCTTGAGGATGCTTGGACAGCTGCTTAGAAACGTATTGGTCTAATGACTTCATTATCAGCTGCCATGTCATTTAACCAATTATACAGTTCCTGCTGTAAATTTGTTAAAAAAATTTATTACAAAACAAGACGAAAAAACACAATTGATAAGAGAAATGCATAACTGTGTCTGGTAAATGTCACTCATTAGCATATTAACGATTAGGGCATATGTCATCATTTCCATATTCATAGGATTATTAAAACTATTTTCTCGTGTTGCTCAGGAAAAGCCTTTTTTTTTCTATAGATGAAATGCAAAAGCATACAATCAGCCAATTCTTCCCCTTACCTTGGCTAACAGTAACGCACCCAGCCTTTACAATTATAATCATGCAAAAATGTGCCTGCCAGTTTCTAAATAATAATTTTCATGGCTTCTTCAGTAAGATATTCTCATTACACCCGCAATTGATGAGCACTGTGGAAAATTCAATGTATTAGGGAAAGCCGAGGCTTAATTTCATGCATAGCAGATGCGAATTCCAACTGTTTTGGGCATTGTTACAATATACTGCTCTCAAGCTTGCTTCTGAGTGAAAGCTGCTGTCACATTCAGCATACATTCTTCTAACAGCGTATGTAAACAACATAAGTGGCAACCCACTTCATTGACCGAACCTATGGAACTATGAACTATGGATTGTAAAATCCCTGCTTTTTTGTGGTTTATTGTTTATAAATAAAAATGTACTGTTTTGAGACAAAACCAATTCATTTTATTTTAACTGTTATTTGGTAAAGATGATCTTTTTTCCACATTATTAACATTAGAATCTTTCTTTGAAACATTTTATATTAAATCATAAATAGTGCTGGCCATTGATTAATCGCATCAAAAAATCGAGTTTCTGTATTTTTATTATGTAAGTACAAACACACGCATGCATACATTTAAGAAAATGTATGTTTATATATCAAATACATTTATCAATTATATTAATATAAATATATACATGCAAATACACTCACTTTTTATATGCATAATTCACAAGTGCTCAGCTCATACACACATATATTATATAAGAAAAACATGTTTATTTTGGATGCTATTAATAATGTCCAGCACATAAAAAAAATATTTATATAAATTTTATTATTATAAATATATTTTTCACACTAAGTATAGTTCCAAAGCTGTTTATCACTTAACACTGACAGTCACAAATTTGAAACCTCTTGCCCTGTGTGACCCTGGGAACCCCTTATTTTAATTTGCATAAAAATACAAATATTGGATAAAATACTGTAGTATTTTTTTTTAATTAAACATTCATGCTTGTCACTATTGAATAAAAATATACAAATATTTGTTGGGATATTTATTCACACTGTGCTTCTGATGTCTTAATATTCTGTCTACTCACTTTTAGAACACAGCTATTGACTTTTTGTAATGGAATGTGATTGATTGGTTTTCATTTTAATTGCAAACAGTTTAAATATATACTAAATTGTTAGCCAAAGTGATACATTTAAATTGGCTCATTAAGCATCACAGATAATAATTTTGTGTACACCAAATTACACTTCCAAAAGCTGAATAAAAAGAAGCAATGTAATCATACTAGTACTACAACATGGACTGAATTTGAACTGAATAGACAGGACCCCAGAGAAAGAGGCTCCAAAACTTGCATTTGTACTTGGTTTCCCTTTGCACATTCAGCCAAGGGGGTGTGAAGAGAGAAAGCATGTCGAGACTTGGAGAGTGATGATCTGGGTTTCTCAGTTCTGTCTCTCCTCTCAACTTCTGTTCCAGGGAACGGCGTGTGCAACTGCGGAAATTGTGACTGCTGGGATGGCTGGACAGGAAATGCCTGTGAAATCTGGGTTGGAGAGGAGTATTAACCCCTGGTAGACACAGACTGTTTCTGTTGTCAATCAAGACAAGAAAAGGGTAGCTGCACCAACAGCGAACAAGGGAAAATTGATTTTAGATATCTGTGCAATATAACGGCATTCAAATTTTCTTAAAGCAATGTGGTTTAAATTCCATTATATGCACATAAAACAGCTGTGGGAGACGACATCTATAATCCTTTATAGTTTTCCATATAACTATATATATATATATATATATGAAAATTGTGTATAAAAATGCTTACATAGACTATTGACTGACACATAAGCACTAAAAGGAGAGGATCCATGCAAATGGCCAACTAAAAAAAGTAAGAGTATTTTATTACTATTCAGGTTGTTGTTTTTCAGAGCTCTGCTTGTGTGCAGTGTTTTTATGACTCTATTTTATGTATTGTAAGTTCCGTGTGACAAAAGTTGTAAACAGCCTGATGCCAATAAACTTACTCTAAGATGTCATAAGACTCTGACTCTGAAATTGTAAAAAACGTTGACTGAGGTAATCAGCATAAATAAAAACCTAGGACAAGGATAACCACAATAAATAACCTGCTCCTCAGTAAGGGCCACAGGATATATATGCAACCCTGGGGCCTCATTCCTAAAGCTCATAGCTCAAATCATAGATTTGATCTTAGCGTGTACATACGCTTAAATCCACGCCAGCTTTCATATTTATAAAACGCTCTTTGGCGTAGAGCTTTCAGGGCACTTCAGGGTCTGAGCAGACGTACAAACATTTATTGTCAGTGAATTGCAGGTTTTTGATAATATAAGCTTGCTGCTCAAAATGATGATGATTGGTGATATATTATATGTTGATGACATTAATTATGAGTTGTTTAAAAGGCAAAGGGCTGAAACAATGCATTGCGCATAAGTTCAAGATCATTTGCGATTCATACATTTTAGATCTGAAAGAGAGGCATAAGCACAATTTCCATTCGTACGTCCATTCTATGAATCAGACGTACGCATATCTGAGAAATTATCGTAAGATCAAATTTAGCATCGTTTCAGCGCAACATTTTATAAATGAGGCCCCAGGACCATAAAAGCAATCTCAAGTCGCTGGAGTGTATTTGTAGCAACAGCTCAAAATGCATTGTATGGGTAAACAACAAATTATTATTCTAATGTTTTTCTTATTTTGCCAAAATGTAATTAAAGATCATGTTCCATAAAGATTTTTTGGAAATTAACGTTGCTAAGAACTTAACTTGGACAACTTTAACAGTCATTTTTTTGCACCCTCAGATGCCAGATTTTAAAATAGTTGTATCTCGGCCAAATATTGTTATTTCCTAACAAGCCATGCAGCAATAAAAAGTTGATTTAAAAACTGACACATTATGCATTTTGTGGTCCAGGATCACGCATGTGTATATCGCACAAATATCACATCAGATTGGTTAGAGAGATTTCAGTACACCTTTATATAAATATTTTATTCAATATGTTGTATCTGTGTATACAACACACACAAACTGTACAGTGCAGACAAACTCTTTGCATATATGTATGTAAAATTAGCAGAACATACCAACAGTCCATGATACACATAGCCTACGACATGCAGTTCATATATGCCACCCTCTTCCCATGCAACAGATGAAGTAACTGTCAAATCAAGGTTCAAAAACAATCAACAGACAATGGAGACCTTCCTTCACCACTGAAAATCAGAAATACGGAGAAAACACAGAAATGATCAATTGTTCAGCGATTGCTCCTCATTACGATTTAACGACGTCACGTACGACCTTAATGGAACGAAACGAACACGGACGTTTGAAAGAGGAAAAAACAAACGAACGTACTAACAAATGCACACATACTCACCAATCACTTACAAAAATAAATTCAACCTTCGTAAAACCAGTTCACTGGTCTGCAGGGCAGCTGTAGCCCAGCATGTAGAGCTCATTGGAGTGAGTGATTTGTTTCGTGTGGAAGTGGGACACCAGCCTCGAACTGATTTCAAATATGAAGCTACTTTTCCTGTATAGTACTGCAGTCTCATTCTAGCAATAAATTTGGCTTTGTACAGACAAATACTTAAGTCTAATGTGCTTGAACATCTCCTAATATGAAACTAGCTCAAAAAGAATAAATGAAAATATAGGTCTTCAAATGAAGTATAGAATATATTTGTATTTAGCAGCATAGCCTCTGTCTACTTCATAACATTCTAAATGGTAATCATCATTCAAAAACTATGAAAACTGTTAAAGCAAGACAGGCTTCATGTCAACTTGGCTGATAATTGGCCAATCGTTAAAATCCTAAGTAGATGTGAGTAGATGACGATTTCAAACGCAAAGTGCAATGGTCTCAATCCAGAGTATGAGAGAGCCTTATATAATCATGCCCATTCAGTGTAGCCCTACGCCTCAAACTAGCTTTAGACATTTTTAGCTGTCCCATACTTTGGTCCTTAAGAAAACGCATGCAGGTAATTAGTAATAGGTACCCCGGTCTTGTACTAAATGAACATCAAAGTGAACGACATCATTTGGAATCTCTTCAAGTCGAGACAATTGTTCTTTGTGATGAACCCTGTTCACAGTGAGGACAAAAAACCGAAGAGGACTGCCATCCTCCGAGTCATTGAAATTGTTCGGCTGGATTCTCGTGTGTACGGACTTTGGTAACAATCGACTTTTTTGTGTTTGTGGAACAAGTTGCTACTGAATCTGTGTGTTTGTGTGTATGTGTGTGTCTGGGGCATGAGGCACCTTTAACCCAGCACAGACTGGGTACATGTTTTTGCATGCTGGGTTAGAGGTCATCACAGGCACATGATGAGCAGTACTGGACTCTGCATGCTGAGCTAGGAAAACCCCTCTCATTTCAGCATCCTAATATCTGGTAGTTAAAAATCTATTACTTTTTTTTTTTTTTTTTTTTAACTTTTTTGTTTTATTTGTATACAGTGAAAACATTGTTATAGAAGCCATTTCTTGCACTGCGTCAGCGTTGCAAGAACAGAACGTAATACTAACCTCGGCCATGCCTTTGCTGAACGAAATGGGTGTGCAGCCAATAGTAATGGTGCCTACTTACATCGAGCCATTTAACCGCCCAGGCCTGAAGTAGACTGTATTTCTCTACGGCTGCCGCTCTCGTCACATTTAATGTGCTCGCCAGAACTAGCCCACAGTTCAGAGGAGTCAGCATGTCAAAGAGGGGCCTTGACCAGAGGCCTACAAGGCCTATAGATATTCCTAGAGCCCACGCTCTAAATTAAGAGCAAAGAAAAGTGGAAATTCACCTAGTTACTGGGGTTGAAACCAATTTGCACCGTACTAGATAGTGATATGTACTTTATACACCTTCCCCAACACATGCCAGCTCTTTGTGTTGGACTAATGCACTCGCTGGCATTTGCTGACTAAGTATACTTGTGTCTCTTTCTAGACATTACAAGAATGAGAAGACATGAGCACTGAACTTTGAATAATGAGTTGTATTCTGTTTAGGAGGCTCCGTCCCCTTAAAAGATTGACGTCTCTTGACCATTAACATTGTGAAGGGACTTTGTGGAAATCCGTCGTTGTGTTTGAATGACTGCACACCAGAACGCATCGCACACTGCCCTGACAACAAATTTCAGAACTAACCGACAAAAGGGTAAAGTGTTGGAACTTCGAGCTTCAGAGACAGGGGGACACCTAGAAAGGAGGATACACAGGAGCGTACTTGATTTAAAAAAAAAAAAAAACAAGTTGTGGATTCCAGTCCATATATATGTATATCTTTACAGTATTACCCCAGAGCGTAGCTGGTGTTACTGTGTATATAGAAAATAGATCTGAAATGTACGGTCTCTGCTGCTGCGACAGGGTTCAAGAAAAGGGTTATAACGGGTGACTGTTAGCAGGCAAAAGAACCGCCACTCAAGCGCCTGCGGTACACAATTTCATTCTCGTGGATTGTCTCGATTACAGAAAAAACATCGGCTTTATTGTATGTCAAAAGGCATTCCATATCAGTTACGGCATTCCATGGTGAAAGTTTAGCTGGTTTATCCAGTCGCATCCTCCTACGTGCACAGCTGACCTCACTTCCGGAGCCAGTCCGTCGTCGAATTAGATCGGAACAGTCAGAGGAGTGAAGTGGGTGTAGGGAATGGGGAGGAGAGAGCAGAGGATGCCTGGATCTGATCCACAAACATGGAGAGTCTGACAAAAGGAACACGGCTCTCCGGGGTTGAGCATGGCCAAGATGGGATCTGGCTATGTGGTGGGCTTGGTTTCCTTGCTGACAGGTTTGCCTCCGTTCATTACGGCCGGCTCTGTGCTTTTACTGGGAGGCACGGCAGGCTTGGCCACTGTCTCCCCCACGTCATGCAATGATGGCTCTCGGTACATAGCGACTGCAAAAAACATCAAGAAGAAGGGAAGAGTCAGCCAGGTAACCGCAGCCGCCCCATCTGTCTCTTTTAGTGGAAATGATTTTTGGGGCTTTACTTAAATCTGCGTATAATTACGTCTAGAAAAGTTTCTCCCAACTCATTCTCATTTCCAAACCTGAAACTTGGCTAAAAAGACAACATTCATTAGGAAAACTCTTGACAGGACATGTGCAAGTTTGTCAAGCGGGCAAGCTGTCCTCCTTTACTTAGTTGTGATGGGAAGATGGTCTGATATCTTGGGATGCATTTGACTACATTCACTGCTTCACGTCAGTTCAGACTTACTGTATGTAGGTTGCTGGCTGTTGTTGTGGTATTAGCCGAGAAAATAACGAACACACAACAGAATGAGAGGCCGGGCTAAAATGTGGGCATCTGTACATGGCAGTAGGGTTGAAACGGTATACCGGTATGGCGGTTCAATGTGATATTGACATGTGCGATTATCATAGCGTGCACATTTGCTTATTACCGGTTTTGAAAAAAAAAATGAAACCAGATCTCACTCGGGCTGCAGTACATGCAACTTCTTTGCGCTTGACTGCTTAGACTCCACCCATACAGCTGAGAAAAAGTCTGATACAGAGGCTGCTAATTCTAATCTCTATCTCCTGCCGAAAAACTAATTAAAATTGGCAGTATGGCAACAGTATGGTTGTCCTTGAAGATGGATATCCACATGTTCTCCCATATTCGTGAGCACCATCCCTCCGTGAACATAAAAATATTAAAGACGTATTATTTCTGTGATGCAGAGGGAATCCAGTCATGTAATTGTATAAATCAAAATAAAGCTGGGCAGTAAATCAAATCGCGATGTGCGTCTGTGAATATACAGCGCACAAACGCTGCCATATATTGTAATTCAATATTCTGTGTCTCTGTATGAAAGAGCTGCGCCGTTTCACCTAATATATCTAGTACACACTCAAGTCCGCGTGAGGTTTTTAAAGCGTCTGCTGTCTCACTCACTATGTGAAGACGTGAACACGTGAACATATCCAGAGCTGCTCTCAGTGAACACTTAATGATCATTTTATAATCTTATTTAAAAGAATAATCATCAAATACATTTAGTATTTGCAATTTACATTTAGTACAACCTATCAAAAAAAAAAGTTTGGTTTAGCTTGAAGAAGTAAGGACTGAAATATATTACTGTTACTAAATATATCAGCTTTTTTGCTTGTGTTTTAATTTAGACCTCTCGTGTAGAGAAGCAAAAGTTGTTTCATTTCATCTGATTGTATTTTCAATAAAATATTTTGTATTGAATTATAGAATCTAGACCAATTATATCAGACAACCCATCCAAGTTATAGCCACATTTCAGTTCCTTTTACATCCATGTTTACATTTATCCAACATGACCCTGCACATATTGCTCTCCCATATTGGCTGTTAAAGAAGAACAGCTTGATTTATTCTTGTCTAACATAAAGAGAAATTACTTATTCCTTATTTTGTTCAAATGGGAGATGCAAAGCTTTATTTAATTGTTCTCCCCAAACATTAAACTCATCCTTCCATGTTTTTTTTTTGTGAAAAAAAGTTTGTTACAATAAACCATTTTCAACCAAAAACCATATCTCCTTTTATTCATTTAAGGGTCATTGTAGCTGATGATTATAATAATAATGATGATAGTTTAATACCGTATACCGTGAAACCGTGCTATTTTCTGATACGATTATCATACCGTGAAAATCTCATACCGTTACCCTATTACAGCGTTACATAGAATAAGGGCTTGCAATACCTGTATACCTGCATATTTGTTTAATTGCATCATACTGCATCGAATCGTGTTGAATCGAAATTGGATTGCACTACACCTTAACAGTGGTGTATCGCAGGGCTTCTCAATCCTGGTCCTGGAGGTCTGCTGTCCTACAAATTTTAGCTCAAACCCTGATCAAACGCAACTGAACCAGCTAATTAAGATGTTCAGGATTACTTGTAAGCTACAAGCAGGTGAGATTAATCAAGGTTGGAGCAATACTTTGCAAGACAGTGGACCTCCGGGACCAGGATTGAGAAGCCCTAGTGTATCGTATCGCATCGCTAGCTACTTCATGTATCTTTCATGTATTGTATCGTTGGCTATGCATCGAAAAGCACATTCATGCTAGCTATGCTATTCGTGCTATTGTCAGACCCAGAGATCAGCTGAAAAGATACCAAAAGTGTAAAACTCTACTTATTAACTCTCGGGGACAAAAAAAAACATTGGGAAACACTGCACTGACTACTGCATAATCTAAAATACCTTCACCCTGCATCCAATATAAAACACTCCTGCCAAATAGCTTTAACAGATAACCAGATTTATTTATTTTACTGACCTTTGTACACGAGTACTGTTATCTCTGCCATCTCTGATTTTAATCAGCTATGTTTTCTCTGCATTAGAGTTGTTTTGAACTTACTGTTTGAATGCATTTGCTTCCTGAATCCTTAAATATTCCAGGAGATTATTGGTTGATCTGATAGCAAAAACCTTTTTTTATAATGTATAGTTTTTATTAAAATGTACTGATTTAAATTAGCAATTATTTTACTACTCCTCCATCCTTAGTGGAAAACCCTACAACCCTAATCCTACTTATTGTCAAACATATGCACACCAAAGTAAATTTCTTCATGAATAAATCACCAAATAGAAACAGAAACTTGTTATATTGAGAAGCACTTTAAGAGTTTACGATATAAAAGATCATAGATTCTATTCTAATCCCCAGGGCGCGGTCGAGTCAATTGCCATGAAGAACCCCAAAGAGAGAACTGCTCTTTTCGAAGAGATTTCTCGTTCTGGAGAACTTGCACAAGAGTATGACAGATGCAAGAAAGAAATGGTAAAGGCTGAGGAGGACACGCAGTTTAACTATCATCGCAAGAAAAACATTGCTGCTGAGCGAAAGGAAGCCAAGCAAGAGAAAGAAGAGGTGGGCTTCTAATGTAATCATACTAGTAAATTATTCTTTCATTAATGTAGCAATAGATGTGTTTGGGTGTTGAAAACCCTGAAGGCACATGAGCAATTAATCTCAGCTAGGTTCTCCATGTGTTATATCCAGGCGGAGCGCTACCAACGGCTTAAAGACGAGGTGGTGCGTGCTCATGTACAGTTACAGCTCTTCAAACTGTACCACAATGAATCAGAAATTGAAAAACTGAACAAAGAGCTGGCGCACCGCAACAAAGAGATAGATAAGGACAGAAAACGCATGGACCGTGTTGAGGAGGAGCTGAAAGAGAAGAAGAAAGAGTTGGGCAGAATGATGAGAGACCAGCAGATGATTGAGAAAGAGATCAAGTAAGTCTGAAACAGAAACAGTTTGAAAATTAATATACATATATATTGTTTTTTTATGTCAAACAACAATTTGTTTTTGCATCAGTGCTAAATGTTGATGCTGTTACAGCCGTTCACACAGAAAGCATATCACATTTTCTAGAGGGACATTTATCACCACTGCACTTGCCTCTTGCACAAGTTTGACGCATGTTTAGAAAGCCTTGTAAAATTAATGTTCAACTTTAATAATAATATATGGTTTGTTAACATTTTAAATATTCTGCATTTATTATATTACATTTTATATATACTTTATATTACACTTTATTAAATTACATTTTACGTAAGAGAAGCCAAAAGCTTTCATGTCTTTTAATTCCAATTTTGATATTTAAGTAGCAAATTTATATTTCGTTTTTCAGTCATTTTGATACCCCTAAACCACAGCAAATGTGGAGTCTGTAATTCAAAACTGCAGCTTTAATAAAACTAAGTTTTATGCTAAATATCTTTTGAACCATATGGGCTAGAAAAAAAATTCCTTTGATTCCTTAGCTCAAGATAGTTTGATTGCACTTTATGATGTCATGAACATGTAGTTATGGTCAGAGCTGTTGAGAATCAGAGTTGTAGCACACTTTGATCTCGCCCCGGGCAGCCACGTGGTTCTTGGAGCTCTCAATAGTTCCAAACAACTCTGAGCTGTCAATATGTTTGAATGGGATTATAGCAGTTTCAGTATATTTGCAGAAATTTCTTGTAATTTATAACAGGGCTGGGCCATTTGGCCTAAAATCTAAATCTTGATTAATTGAACATTTTAATTTGATTACGATTAATGAACGATTATTTTATTGATTTTTTTTATTATTTTGTTTTTTATAAAAAAATGTATAACACATCATATGCATTGACTGTGTATTGATAACTACATTTTACAACCTTGCAAAGAATCAAATTAAAGGCGTTTGGTGACCAGAAAAATAAAACGCCATGGTTTAACCCTTAGATGCCGTTATGGCTGTTAAATAAATATTACCTACGTTATAGCGGTCATAAAAGCTTATTTATTATTTGTTTTGGTTTAAGACATCATCAAACACTTAATGTTTGACTCAATGTTGCTTTTTTTAAATGTTGAATTTAACAGTGTAATTATACCCACATATAATTTTATGACATTCATGTATAAGTGAATGTTAAAAAATGTCAGCAAATACTGAATTCAATAAAAAAAATTTAATTACATAAAAAAAAAACACAATGACACCAACATGCTTTCAGGGAAACTCTTTCTTGGATTGCTTTAATTGGCAGTCTCCACTGAAACTAATTTAACTTCCTACAAGGAAGAGAAGATAAAGATTGCAAAAAGACTAAAAACTTCTCATGCTATCTAACTCCAAATATAGTATAACAGCCTATTATCTAAAAATAAACATTTAAGTATAACGAGTTTCATTTAATAAAACTTCTGGCCAGATATCCAATTGGTAAAATAATGTGTTTAAATGCCAAAATCTGCTGTAATTTCCTCAACTTTCTGGCAAGTGTGCTTGAGAAGCACTGAAATGAATGAACTAGTCCTGGAACTATTGGTTGTTTGGAACTATTGGCCGCTCCATGACATGCTTTTCTCCCACATTCCTGAGTTCCTATGGAAGCCTATGGTAGTGACGCAACTCTGATTCTCAACGTCTCTGGTTATACTAAACAAGTTAATTGACCGTTCTCACAAAAGACCTGTCCTCCTAAATTACTGTTGCCATGACTGACACACAATGTCGTGCATGTGTTCTCATGCAGTGAAAATACATTTCAGAGCAAAGAAGAAACTGACAACACACCTATAGAGAAGGCAGAGCAAGGTTACTTCTGATATCAAACAAGGTCTCAGGACTCTCAGCTTTTAAACTGTCATTTTTAAATACTTTCAAACAACAAATACTTATTTTGTGGCTCTGTGTCGTGACAGTAAACCAATCATATTTAAAGCACAAAATAAAAATGAATGAACACCAGAAAGTATTTCATTTCAATTGCGGACCACACTATTTAAAGGAATAGTTAACCCAAAAATGAAAACTCTGTCAGTATATACTCACCCTTGAGTAGTTTCAAATCTTTATGAATCTTTTGGTTCTACTGAACACTGAGGAAGATATTGAACACATAGGAAGATACAAAGAAAATTGCTCCATTTAAGTAGTCCCACGTCTTTTGTGAAATCAAAATGTAATCCCACCAGCTAGATCATAGGACATGATTCTTGGCAGATTATAGTCATCACCTGACCAAGCAGAACAACTTTAATTTCAGTCCTTTGCAGAATTGATCAGGGCAGGCTAAGAAGATAAAAATCATTTTCTAATTGATTACATCTAAGACTTTGATTAGTGCCCAGCAAATAGATGGTAATTCATTTTATGACATATTGACAGGGAGAAGGATGCAGAGCTTAATCAGAAGAGGCCTCTGTACATTAAAGCCAAGGAGAACACTGCTCACAAGATCAAGAAACTGGAGGCTGCCCGTAAATCACTGCAGAATGCCCAGAAATGCTACAAAAAACGCAAGGCAGACATGGATGAGCTAGACCGTGAACAGGGGGCAGTGGAGATGGCCAGACAGGAGTTTGAGGAGCGAATGGAGGAGGAGGCTCAAAGTCAGGGACAAGATCTACAGCTGGAAGAGAACCAGGTACAGACTGACTGAGGGATCTATACTGTGAAAAATTGAACATTTATTGCCTGTGCAGTGAATTTTGTTAGACCCCATGGAGTGATGGAGCTGTTTACAGAGTTGGCTGACAGCCTTTTGATAATGTGCTACAGTTTTCTGTTTACAAATATACACATACGTGTGTGTGTATGTGTGTATATATATATATATATATATATATATATATACAGATGGTTGCCAACCAGAATGGAGGTCTTACCACCCACAGGTACAGCTGCGGCGTCTGTAGAGTGCACTTCTAGCTGTTGACCATCGAGTGGCACTTTAATCATAATTTATCAAGCAAACTCTTCAAAGCACGTTTTAGCAAATGGCCGTCAGCAGTCAGTGAAAAATGAAAGAAAAAAAACAAACAAACTGTAGTTAACCCTGTGGGCTCGGCTCCCGCATATATGCGTCATCATCTCCTGATGACGCCAATAAGAACTAAAATCTTCAGTTAGCAACTAAGATAAGATCTTCAGTTAGCAATGCGCCACTAAAATGAACTGCAACTCAGCAAAAATGAGTTATATCTGTAGAAAGCTTGATATGTCTAATGTTACACTAAAGCCTAGTTCAGACTGCTTGATTTTAGCCCTGATTTTGACTCGGCGACAGGTTTTGAGAAATCGCAGACAAACGCCCCAAATCACAGGAAAATCAGTGATTGTGCACGCAAGTGACAATCACACAGTGTGAACTATCAATGACGCGATCTGAGAGAATCACAGACATCCGTGAGATATTTGGCATGCTAAATATCTGGACCCGTCAGTGATTCAGAATCATGCCGTGTGAAATGTGTTCTGACTGAATAACATTAGCGATTACCTACAGCCAATGAGAGGGCAAAAAAAAAGGGGAAGTTGGGGGAGGAGTTATAGAGGTATAGAAGGTAATTATCCTCGTCCATAATCATCTTTTCGTTGCAAATGAGCGCACATGCGATTTGTATGACAAACTTATTTTGCTTGATATAATTTTTTATAATAATCATAGTCTCACGTGAGAACTCTGGTCTTGCACACGTGATCTCGTGTTGTTTCCAACACAAGATCACGTGTTGATTCTTCTTGTTGTAAAGTCATGCATTGTGAAAACCCCCGTCACCGATCTAGCATGCAGTGTGAACACAGCAGCTACTGAATACTACTCCAGATAGTCACGTACTGTGAAAACATCTGTGACGCGACTACTTTGAAAATCGTGCAGTCTGAACTCGGCTTAAGACAATCTAATCGAAAACAAATATTCTGTGATAAAATAATTCATATGAAACCAACGCGATGTCCAGTCTTTCGCGTCTCCTTCATTATCTCTTAATGCGACCACGCCCACACACCACACGCACAATAGATATGATAATCATCCACACGGAGCGCGCGGCATGTAAACACCCACATTACCACAAAGAAAGCAGCGAGTTTACCTGAAGTTCATCCCGGATACTGTATGCTTCGTGTTGAGAGGAATAAGACCAAATTCACCTCAGAAAAAGACGTGCTGTGAGAAATAAATACCTCAAGAAGACCCGCTCGGAGGAATAAGCTTTGGATTACCTCAGACAAGAATGCAGACTCGAGCGAGCCTCATTATAATGAGTGAGTAATGCCTATTTTTTGTATTAGTTTGCTTGTTATTGTGGCATAAACTATAATAACCATAACTATAATCCGAACTATAATACCTGACTGAAATGTTTGAAATTGAGTGAAACGTTTTGAATATGACATCTACATTTGTTTGTATGATAATAGTGCATGATTAATGTGAGTCTTAAGAATGTTTACACCATATTATTAATACTGTTCACAAATCTATTTTCTAAATATTTATCTGTAGATGTTTTATATATATATATATATATATATATATATATATGTGTTAGGGGTGCAACGGTTCGCGTATCGTGTACGGTTCATGGTCATTTTCCAAATCATAGTGATCATCCCTATCCCCTTGTTAGTGGG
>JAUMHQ010000063.1:12492922-12511032 GCA_032361165.1 Enteromius paludinosus
AATTAATTTAACATCCGGGACTTTGCCGCGGCGGTACGTGCGGCGGTAGGTGACATTTTGGTTGTCCACCTACTGTATATCTGTCTTGACCTCTTACCAGAAGGCTGACTTCCGCACGTCTTGTCAGACTCTCACACAACACTGAAAGGGGCAGCTTACATTTTGGTAGTGATCCCTATTCGTCGGTCACCGACGTGACTCAGAGTGACCGACTGAAAGGGAACGTCTCGGTTACGTATTTTAACCCTTGTTCCCTGAAGAAGGGAACGGAGACGTCACGTCACGTCCCATCGCCATGGATCTGTACAGCGAAAAGGTAATGAACGCTTAATCTGCTGCCTATTTGTACTTGTGCTGCGATCATATACAGCTGGATACTAATCAGTGTATGCCAATTTTATTGGCATGTTTCTATACACGCAGAGTAGATTGGACATCTCAAAGCGAGATTCCTATTCGTCGGTCACCAACATGACATCTCCGTTCCCTTATTCAGGGAACGAGGGTTACAATACGGAAAAATGTGACGCAATACAAAAATGATTCAGCACTTGCATAAAATTGACCGATGTCTTGGGTGTTTGTTGGGGCTTTACATTAAAAGAAATAAACTGCAGCTTACATACAACATTCAATGACGTTCTTTGTCCATTGCTGAAAGACAGATTATACTCACGTGAATCAAAGTAATTACAAGCATGCATTAACATTAAATAGGGCTTTATTCCTTGCCTCTGTATCATCACCAGAATATCATTTAATCCTTTAAACTATCCCATAGCCTACATTAATGAAATCCAATGCAACTGTTTATATTAATCAGACATAGTGCCCTCACAGAAAGCTATGAGATTAGCAGCAATGGGTTTTACCATAAAAACTTTAGTTAATATTGCATTTAAAAAAATAAAAAATACATAAATAAAGTGTCCAATCAGTGTAGTGACTATCCTGTCCAGATCTTTCCAGATTTTTTATTCCTATCTATGAGAGCTGGGCACATCTCAACCACGGACAGACTTAAATTTCCCTTGTGCTCCTAGTGACAAGCTGCCTCCCCAGATGTTTCAGGTACTTAGATTAATGATGTAACCCATTAAATGAAATAGGAGACGTCTGCTAAAGGAGGGGCTCACTGCGCACAGCAGCATCATTACACATTATAAAAAGGCCCTTTATGATTGTGCTGTAATTGAGATCTACGGTCAACAACGCGGGGTGACATGCAGAAGTTCCGACTCCCGGCAGAGCATTTGGACTTTGTTTACTGACACGCGTTAGCGTGTGCGCTTGTTTGCGGAGTTTATTACAGCGTGATCGTTTTAATAGGATGCCTGTTAAAATGAAAAGCACCTTTCTGTGCATTCTGCCAAGTAACCTGCCACAAAATTACACTAATGTTGTCCACACAATGTTTTGGCATGCAATATATCACAAAGCCCAGGGATTTTTCCACCCATAATATAAATAGATCCTGCTCACAAATACAAGTCGATTGAGGAGTACTTTAAAAGGGAGGCCTAAGGTTGGATCTTTGCTCACTCCAAGCAAGCCTGTGGTCTTTCATCCCTACACTCATCTGTTCAGCGGTCTTGTAGATCCTGTGGAGCCAATTTTGAGCACATATAAGCCAGGCAGCACAATCTAAATGTACTGTGTGGTAGAAGAGAGAAGTGATTATGTTGGGGGTCTATCTGTGTTTATAGAGAACTGAGAGCACACACACACACAAACCATCTAAAGCCCAGAAAAGTGAAGCTGCCAGGGCTGTCAGAGCAGATGTGTATGTGGGAAGGGGAGTGGGTGTTCGTGTATGTTTATAAAACAAGACTTTGGAGAGATCCCGAACGGTTGAAAATATCTCCCCGTCTGGCAGCATGGATGAGGCGCGCTGTTAAAGGTAGCGAGTGGGTTGAGCGTCTGTGCTGTGCAGAGCGTTACCGAACGAAACCATCTGGGCCTCAGAGATATCTTCTGAGAAACAACTGGAGACGCCGTATCTCACTTTTCATCTCGTAGCGGGTGCATACAGAAATGCCACGGCTTGCGCTGAGAGCTTAGAAACACGTTCAGACACTCCAATCCACGGTTATAGCTGTGACATATATAGACCATAACTCAGATTAAAAAGGCCAGCTGGTTTTGATTTTAAGAAGAAACTTTGTTTCCGCAACTAAGCTAGCAAATATTGTTGAACTTGTACGGTACTCTTGATAAAATGTAAATGCAAGGATGCAGTGCATTTAATGCTATTGCGTAAACAAAACGTTTATTGCGACAGATGTGCACATGCTTATAAAATGCTAGACAAAACATTTGTCGGAGGTCTGCAATCATGTATTAGTGCTTCTGATGGAATGGAGTGGATGTTTTACATTAGCCAATAAAAACCTCTTTAAATGTAGTGAGATTAAGCTGTCATCTGCTATTATATGGGTGCTCCAATAAAAACGTGACCTTGTCTTTTTAAATCACTACCTCGGTGCCCTGCCATTTCACCCTCCGTGCACCTCTCCCTGCTACAACAGCAGCTGTTGTTTACACTTGTTTTTTTTTGTTGTTTTTTTTACTGTATTTATTTATGACCTACCCCAGTCAAAGTTCTTCTACAAGCTTTATTATAAAAATTAGGGCTGAGCGATATGACCAACAATCAAAACCTCAATCAATTTAACACTACCTTGATTATGATTATTGAACGATTACTTAATTTTTTTATTAATTATCTCATTTATTAATTTTTTTTGCCCTCTTAATTCAATAAAGGTTTGTACTTTACAGTATACTGTATATACTTAACTTTTAAAGGTAGAATATATTTTTGTAAATATATTTATTGTAAAAAACAAAAAACAAAGTCTTAGTTATGTTTTATTGTAAAAATTTAAAATTAAATAAAAATTAAATAACTTCCACTTTTTGTCCACAATTAATATTAATGAATATTGTCAAAAGAAGAAAATCACCAGCATCTCTAACAAACAAAATACATTTTAAATGTGCTATTGTCAAGCGAAATGTAGATAAATATAGCGCTGACTACACATGCAGAAGTATGTTTTTAAGGGAAAATATTAATAGGATTAACAAAATGGGAATCCCATCGGTTATAGGTTTTTAATTTCTTTTTGATTAATCGCCGAGCCCTATATAAAATTATGACAATTATATTTAAAGTAATGTTGGAAATCAATACAAGTGGTCAATTTCTAAAAACAATCGACAGGATCATTTTCCACACATGTATTTTTACAATGGAAGTCTATTAAATAATTTTTAAATAAACAAAAACTCAAGACTTTAACATTATATATGTGCATGATAAAATTGCTAGCTAAACTTATCTGTGCAAAGCTATAGCCAATTCCTGTCATTTTGCAACACGTAGACGAAACCTGTAACGGGCTGACTGCTTAGAAAAAAAATCCTTTAAATGCATTATGTTGGTAAAGCAAACCAAATGTGCATTAGCCTAGCACAGGACAATTTAGAATTGAAATACTTTTACTTGTTTTCTGCAAGTGCATTATTGTAAATGTGATTTTTGTTTGTATTTAAAAACCACTGAGAGAGCAATTCAAATTATTTTCTATGGTAATCGACAACTTGATAGCTGGAACATCCCTACAGTGTTGGAAGAGATGAGAGAAGAGACCAGTTGCTCAAAAACACATGGAGTGGGAAGTTCTTTTGCTTTACGGCTCTTAAACCCCTTGGTTTGGCTTCCTCCAACAATAACTAAAATTGCTAACATGAATTTACAACATGAACAAATAATGACAACGTGTAGTTGTGACATCAAGCAACAGAAGACAATATTGGAACATTTACTCCCTGGGCTTTCTAGCATGGTTTGTGAGGTAAAATGAATCTGAATGATGTGAAACAGTACAAGCTTTCCCTATTGATTTCTGTATAAAATGTTTCTTTCATTTTGAAAGGAAACAGCAGACACTCTAGAGCTCTAGGGTCTGTGTGAGCATACCGTTTGCTGTGAGGGGGTGAAGGAGTGCTGTGTTCTTTACATTTTCTGAGCACAGCTTCATCTCTGAGACGGCCCGGTGTGACGACAGACTTATAGAACAGATCTGTGGGAAGCTGTCTGTGCTCTTGTGGCCTGAGGGGCTGGCATGGAAACAGCTTATTGAGCTTGCAATGGTGCTCATTACACTATCACAAGCTGCCCAAAAACACTGTGCAATAAAAATATGTTGCACTTTGTTCTGCAGACAAGTGTGAACAGAGGAAAAAAGGAACCGGGTGATAAAAGGATGAAGGAACATTGACGGGGACATCTGTTGAGATGTGGTTATTCAAGGTCTGAAGTGAGATTATTTGACAGCCTTACAACCAAGCAAGCTGATGGAAAAATCAAACACGCTTCACTAGAATGTCCTCCCTTTTTCATGTACTGCTGGCAAATCAGGTTCATTTCAGCGAATTGGTTCAATTGGTTAAACGATTTACCAATACATTTGAGAAATCCCTGAATAGTGTCCCTTTTTTGTAACAACATTTAGTTCGAAGCTAGTGAAGCACACATCAATATTGCTCATGCTTATTATTGTTCTTTCAAGCAATCAACAGACAATAACACCATTGGAAAATCCTATAGACTCACACTAAAAGTAAAACATAGTGGTGTGTTCACACCAAACGCAAATATACACAAATATAAACATAGTGCAATTAACCATGGTGGAGATATTTAATGATACATTTATTATTGATAGCATCTCCGTAGCCACATTAAAAAATATACAATTGATGAACTCCCACTAAAATTGACTTTAATTGTTTTCTATGCTCCAACTAATAATAAATTATAATAATACATTTTATTTAAGATGCCTTTCAAGTCACACAAGGTCATCATACATCAGGAGCAATAAGTAAAACAACAATAAATAGCAATAAACAGCAATATCAATAAACCATAAAAAAGTAGCGAGAATGGAGAAAAGAGAAGAGGCCAGGATTTGAGTGCAGATATTAATCATGTAAGATAAGCTTTTCTGAATAAGTGAATTTTGAGTTCAGTTTTAAATTGCGATAATGACTTTAAGGTGCAAATGTTAGCTGGAAGAGCATTCCAAAGATGAGGAGCAGCACGGCTAAAGGCTCTATGACCCATGGTGGTTAAACAAACCGTGGGTGTACTAAGAAGACCCAGTGAGGAAGAACGAAGGGTTCGAGATGGCATGTAGGACTGAAAGAGATCTAAAAGATAAGTTGGAGTAAGGTTATGAAGAGTTTTACATGTAAAAAGAAGAATTTTTTAATTCAATGTGAAATTTAATGGGGAGGCAATGAAGCTGTTGAAGTATCGGGCTAACGTGTTGTATAAGTGAAGTCTGGGTTATGATGGAAGCAGCAGAATTCTGAATCAGCTGTAATTTATGGAGGAGCTTTTGTGGTAAACCAAACAAAAGAGTATAACAGTAGTCGATACGAGAAGTGACAAATGAGCAAACAATAATGGCAGTATTGTGTGAAGTAAGAAATAACCGGAGACAAGCAATATTACGAGGATGGAAGTAACAAGACTGTGTTATACTTTTCATTTGAGCTTCAAATGAGAGACTACTGTCAAAGATGACCCCCAAGTTCTTAACCTGACTAGAAGGAGAAACACAGGAACCTTCAATAAATATAGAAAAACTGCAGGATCTAGAGACCTACAAGGTACCTACAAGGAGTTCTGCAGTCTTATTAGTATTAAGTTTAAGAAAATGTGTAGAAAACCAAATGTTTATATTGTGAAGGCAGACAGGTGGAAGAATAGAGTCAGGCTTAGTACAAACATATAGTTGTGTATCATCAGCATGAGAGTGAAATTTAATACCAAATTTAGAAACAATACTGTCAAGTGGAAGAAGATAAATAAAAAACAACAAAGGCCCTAGAACAGAACCTTGGGGGACACCACAGCTAACAGGAAGGGGACGGGAATAAAAAAAATTTTTTAGTCGTACAAACTGTGATGGTTGGAGAGATATATGGTAAACCTGGAGAAAGGAATTCCAGAGATACCAATAGTTGATAAGTGATTCAACAAAATATCATGTGAAATGTTATCAAAAGCTGCACTCAAGTCAAGCAAAACAAGAATAGATAAGGATCGACCACCAGCTGCCATTAACAGATCATTAGTTACTCGCACCAAGGCAGTTTCAGTACTATGCTTGGGACGAAATCCGGACTGAAAGCACTGATATAGGTTATAATTATTAAGGTAAGCTTGGACCTGTGCTGCAACTGCTTTTTCAAATGAAAAGGTTTTGACAAAGACATATATTCATTACATTGAGCAGTGCAGTACAGGTGTGCAGGGAGGCTATCAGGTGGTTTCAGTACGCGATTTACAGCGGGGTTTAAATGGGGCTTTGGCATTACAATCTCCAGACTCAATTAAGTGTGAAATAAATCATGCTTGGCAACAGAAAGAACATTTTTATAAAGATTAACATGTTTGACATACAGTTGTCTATGTGCCATGAGTCGCATTTGGTGTCATTTGCATAGCTACAAATTTGCCACTATTTGCACCTTTTCATTGGCTTAGTATGTGATCTAGTATGTGAATTATTACATTCGCATTTGGTGTGAACACACCATAAGACTGAAAACCATAGAAACTTTAGAGTGGGCCTGTATATTATTGCCCTAGCAATACCCACATATTTTTTTAGAAAAACATAAAAGAAACTAATATCTAATCAAATACTCTAGTTTTTACTTTTTCTAACATCTACAGTAGGGATTTTATTTGTTATAGTATTTATTTATTTGTGAAATGTATACATTTGTATTCATTTCTGCACTAAATTCAGATATAAATGTTTATCTTTAATGTTTGTGCCTGAAGAATACTGCTCTGAATTTTTAGAATTGATTTATTTAAAAGGATGGGTTCAGTAAGATTTGGCTTCATTCGACAAGAAATTTGATGAGTTGAATATGTGACACTGGAGACTGGAGTAAATTCAGCTTTACCATACTTTTTGCACATATTACAATCACTCTTAAGTTACTTTTTTAATTATTTCACAATATTAGCTACTATTTTTACTGCATTTTTACTGTACTTTTACTGCCTTGGCAAGCATAATAATATACAACAAATAAACTGATAATTGCACAATTAACAAAACACTTCCCCCTACACAGCTTCAGTGAAGTTTTGTTAGCAGATTGTACTGTTGCTAGCTTTTTTTTCAAAAGGATAGCCTAAGGCTGATGCTATTTGAGTAGCTTGGAGCTTGGCAAGCTGCAGTTTCAAACTCTGTTAATCGCTGAATGTGTTTGTCTGTAGAGTTGCCAGCTTGATGGCTCTAACATTGCTATCTACCACAGCAAAATGAAAAGGCAAGAGTTTGTGATGCTTTATGAAACACTCATCCAAAGCATGCCTGTAAGACTGAGGGTGGACAAGGCTGGGATTCAATCCACAGTACACACCACCCACGATCACCATCCAATCTTCTCTGAAAATAAATAAGATGTTAAGCTAATTACAGGTCCTCCAAGTCCACTCTGACAGTTGCTAAGACTATACACAAATCAGTGTTATCAGGCTGTTCTGCTAAGACACAACTAATTACATCTTTTCACTTAATGTTCTGGTCAGTTTTGCCATTGGAGCTCCTCTTTTATCCTTCCGTGGGTTCGTTAGCACATTTAATTTTTAGAAAGCAACAGGCTGCACTATGCTTTTACACACACCAGCATTAGAAAGACAAATGAAAGAAACTACTTCTTCAAGGGTCATAAGTCTTTTCATGTTTTATGGCCTTGGCTTGCATTATTGAATAATATATGGAAAGTATAAGCTGAAACAATGGCCACTATAGGAGGCTTATCCTTTGGGTACTGGCTCTCGTATCCCGCAAACTCAATTTATCATGTGTAAAGACTCATGGAGGACCCTGTAACATCAAGATCTTACTTATACTACAATATAATGAACATGCATCAAGAAAAAGTAGCATTCAGTGTGGAGCAGTAGAACAGACTTGCATGCTCACGTATTACCACTACAATTGTCCACTGTGTGTGTTAACAAATTTGCTAGTTTACAAGTTAACTGGTAACACTTTATAATAACTACACGCTATGAATCATTAGTCAAGCATTAGTAAATAGTCAGTTCCTTCTTTATAAAAGCATTGTTCCATCATTAATAGTCATTAATTTAAGTAAGCAGTTTATAAATACAGCTGTAAATGCCTTGTTCTTGGTTTATAAGCATATCTAAATGTACAAAGGAGATTTAAAGGGTCAGTTTTCTTACAAACAGAAAAAATAAACAACAGAGGGATACAGAACTATTAATTTTATGAAAAAATAAAAAATACAACTTTACAAATGTACACTTTTTTTTTTTTCTCCATGAAACTGACGGTTTGTTTTTAATTTATCACGTGTATAGTTGTATGATTACATTTTTTACATCTTAACATAAAATGTCTGTGTTCTGTATCCCTCTGTGTTGTGTTTGTTTAACTCTTCTGTTTAGAATATAAATGAGCCTTTACATCTGCTTTATAAATGCTTTAAAAGGTAGAAATAGTCCTCACTTTAGATGAGCTCACAAACAGACGTCTGGCAACTACTAAATGCTTTACCCAACTTAATCATGAATTACAGCAGGAAAATGTGTTAATAAAGCATTTGTTAACACACTAAACAACTATTGTCATGTGTCTAAATAATAAGATTTCTTAATGTTAATTTAAGTGATTTATTAATCATTTACTTAGACTTTCTAAATGGTCTTATTAACCACTGACAAATCCTAAATAACTGGTTGGAAAATAACAAACTAATTTGTATGAAGTATGAAGTATAAGTATGAAAATACATTTATTAAACATTATATATATGCTCAAGAACAAGAAACTGTTTACTAATGCATAATAATGTTGGAACAATGTGATGCTAGTGAGGAGCAAGTGAACAGATCTAGCACGACTGTCCCGAAGTTAGCAAACAGTTTAAACAAAAGCACTTAAACTATACGTCTACACGATGGAGAGATACAGTTTTTACTTAATGTTACCCTGCTCATGTTTCACCATCTGTAACACCAACATGTTTTCCTTTTAAGTGTTCCTGCATGACTGTGGTACTGCCGTGCCATGAAAGCTCAGTGTGGCATAGCATGCAGGTTACCTTCTTCTTAGAGGCGTTTAATATAAATTGCTCCCATACCTTGGAGGACTTGGGGCGCGCACTTTTTCCTGCAGACACTTCTGTAACCTCCATTGCACAAGTGGCTGTGCATCTGTGTGTATTTGTTCATCTTTTGGTCATGTTCCTCAGTAACATGAGCAGCCCAACTAATCAATAACAGCATTCGTTGACAACGAATTTCATTATCGATATGTATCGATTTTATCTAATAGTCGTTTCAGCCCTACTTACAAACATGACAATTCTAAAAGTGGCACATCCATGACCATGAAAAACTAACATGGGGTCTAAATGCTTGGAAACCAGCAGACTGTAGCTGTGTCCCAAATGACGCACTTTTGCACTATGCATTGTATTTAGTATTGTCCCAAATGGAATCGTTTTTTTACTAACCAAAAATTCTAAACGTTTCCCAGTCGATGGCATATGACGTATAGTCAATGTAAAGCAAAGCCAAACTATTTAGGACACAGCTTATGTAGATAAAATTGTGATTTTTTTAAATAAACCACACAAAGTACTCATTGAAAGATTTTTTACTTACATTTCTATGGTATCGGAGTGTCATCCGACATTTTTAACTAATTGCTCATCCAACCTTAGTGCCTGATAGTGTGAACGCACTAATCACAGTATTTATACTAAAAACACAATAGAATAGTGCACAAGTATGCTATTTGGGACGCAGCTTTTTAGACATCAGTACACTACCCATTTATAATGCCCAAATTATTTAATTAAAAATGAAATAATGATGTCTAACACCATTACTAAACCACAGAATGCTGCACTTTACAACATAGTGTGCTTTCACTGCTTCTATCAGAATAATGCTCATGCTGAGCAGCAGCAATATGACATGACAAATGTTTATCATATTGCAGTTCCAATTGCAATGCGTGTCAAAACGATTGTAATATTACTGTTTTGACCAAATTGCAAGATATCTAGCATCTAGCGTAGGCTTTCATTAAAATCAGTTTTGTAATGAATCCCATATTTAATTTTTTATTACAGCTCCATTGCATGATATGCCCAAAATAGTTAATGGCATCTGGGCAAAGTAGAATCCGTTGAAACACAACTGGAAGCACCTTACGGAAATTTTAACTGTAACCACAATGAATAATAGTATCAGTTTAGGTCAATGCCAATCAGCTAATGAAACAGTTGTAACAAACTGAATGCACACATTTATGGTTTATAGTGTGCACACGTCTAACAAATACTACAGGCCTTTTAAGCTGTTAATAGAAATAAACCAAAAATCTTAAAATGCAGGTGCATTATTGATGTTAATGTTGAATAGGCAAAAATGTTGTTTAATTTTACTGGTTCTGAACAAAAACAAAAAACTGATTCATCCATGGAGTCATAGGGAGTGTCCTATTATTGGTGTGAACAATGTGGGCATTCAGCAATGGCTTCCTCAAAATCTGCCATCACACTACCAGCTCACAGCCAAGTCTTGTCCTCAGCTTGATAAACTACAAACTGTTTTACACAGTTATGTGTTGTGTCTTTATCATAGTCTCATTATAAATATCATGAACCTTCACTGGGAAGTTAAGCAGATACATACAGTACCCGTTAAACGTTATATTTAATAATATTGTAAATAACTGACTTTTTTGTTAATGGAGGTTGTTTAGTTGCAGATGTACTTCCTCATTTAACAGTATTAATAAAATAGACACCACTTATTCTATTTATACTAGATATTTCACTTGGCAGTCCTTCTTCCCACAATGCAATACAGTCTTTCTATTCATCATCTAACCTGACTAAATATCTACTCAAACAACCTCGGTCAGAAAAACAGAAAATGTTTTCCACAAATGTCTTAAATGAAGCATGACTGCTCACAACAATATGAAAATCCACCGACATACCCAAAGCTTTTCCTCCTGTGCCATCAAGAAGATTCTCCTCCGCTCAGACTGTCTCCTGCACTCTAATCGATACTGCATTCTTTCCACTCTGTTGCGCTCAGATTATCTGTCAGATACACATAACGCACGGCTCCAAAAGTAGGCCGTCTCTTTCTTTTTTATGAAGACATAGGCAGATTTTGCAAAGTGATTTTACCTGACACAACCCCCACCCTTTCATTTGAGGATCAATGTAGAGTTACCAGCCTCCATTATGATTGTACGGTCCTTCTACGAAGAGATTCAATTGAGCGGACAGCTCAAAATGGATATGTGAACGAACAAACGTAAATAACTGTCATGTCAATAAGTAGAAGACCAGTTGTTCTGACCAAATAACAATTTATAGATGGAGCCCTTTCACCTATTTGTGAATGACATCTCCATTCTAAAGGCCTTTTGCTGTTAAAATAGTACCGTCAAGATTTACTAAAGATGCGCAGTGAAGAATTTGCACTGAAAAGGACCATATTGAACTATAGTCACTTTTAAGGGCTTAAAAGAAATTTGCACTGCTCTTTGTAGATTGTGCTGGACATTATAGAAATGATCTAGCTGCATCTGTTTTCTTTAATGTGTGCATTGTTAAATTGTTCCCTCCCATCTGTGCTTTTATGGAATTGTACTCTAATTGGCCAGTTTAGTAAATCTGGCCCTAAATGCTTTCTAGCAGTATAAAGAGAAAACTACTCTCCCCTACAGCAGCTAAAAAAGCTTTAGAGAACATCATTCTCAAAATAAAATTAAGATTTTATTCAGTTAAGAAACATAAAATGGATCAAAAGTGGCAGTAAATATATTCAGAATATAACAAAATAATATTTTATTCATTTATTTTGAAGATGAATGTTCAGCAGAACAAATTAATTCATATGGTTCTAAGAAAAAAGGAAACGACAACTGAATTTTTACGGGAACTATCCCTTTTAAGCACTACAAAAAATTGATAATATTCATAAATGACTCACCAAATCATGATTTTTGGATCGTGTGACACTAAAGAGTAATGGCTTTTGAAAATTTTACTTTGCTATTGCAAGAATGCATACTGTATTTTACTGTAAATGTACCGCAATCATAAAAGCCTTCATTCAAAACCAATAATAAATCTCGTCGACCCCAAAGGGGAGCATCTTGTAGGTACATTTATGAATTTTTTTCCCTTTGGACTGTGTGAGGCCGATGTTGCAAAACTCAAGAAGAACCAAAGCACCTTACAAACAGAGAGCTATAAATATTGCGCAATCAGTCGTCCGTATGCTTCAGTCCATAAAGCCCTTTTGTGTTCACAGCTTGTGTTCCAAAGCTCATAAAGTCATTACATGGCTGAAAACAGATGACAAAAATTCACGTAAATTGAAAACGTGGCCAAACTTGCCTGAAGATATGGCCAACCTAAAAGAGACGAAACTGGCACTGCAGCAATGCCACTGTCGGGAGCAAGCAAAGGATTCCATTTAGATGTTGTCTGACAGTGAAATTGCTTTCGCCTCCATTAGTCACCTGACCTTGTTTTGCCTATGTATTTCCAAATAAAGACCCCTCTTTGCTGCACAAGCTGGCAGAGGGAAACTTTATCAGAGCGCCAAGCACCATCTCACTGGTGGGGCTCCATTAACTCTACGACTGGGCTTTCACACAACACCACCCTCCTGAACCTCCAACCGCATTTAAATGACTGCATTGGTTCATAGGTGAGCTAGCCTGCTCTCTATACAAATGCCAGTAAAAAAAGAAGCACAGACATCTTGTCATTGACCTTTGGGCTATGTGTAGCAAAAGTGCTTATGCTTAGTGACGGTCTATTCAAAATATCCATTGTCTGCACAATGGATATGGGCGTAGTTATAACTATAAATAAGGCAAATGACAATAACAGAAAATGACATACTAGTAATTGTGGTATTATTCATCTTAACAGAACAAAAAAAGGCCTATTTATAGACAACTTGTCTCCTGGTTCTATTTTCCAAGCCAGCTTGTAGCTTTGACCTTATTGTTCATTAATGCATGAAGATGGTTTCTCACCAGTCCCTGGTTCCTCCCTCTGCTGCCTCTGTATTCAGGTAGCACAGGTTGGTGAAGCTTATTTAACAAAAACCCAACAGGTTCTCATCACGATTCGCATTTAAGATGCAAATTTGATACAAATAATAAAAGCTGTAGCATTTTTGCATTTTTCATTTAATAAGGCATTTCATCATAAAATATTATGCTCTGTGATTTTGGTTGCTTGTTCAAACAAAACAAACAAACAAAAAAAATGTGTAGGAAGATTTAGACGAGGGTGAGAATAATAAACACTTGAGAATATAATCAGACTGAGCCATCTGCCGTCACTGAGAAATGCCATGGGATGATCTCACTCATATCTTGTCTGTAGCTTATATCCTTCAGGTTGTTTTTTTGGTCTGAGCTTTCTGGCCCATCAGAGAAACGTGCCCCTTACTACGGGCATAAATATGTCTAAAAATTGCAACCGTATTTTATTAGTTTTAACGGTGCTGATAATCTCACAATCGTCAGTGGGAGGACAGGGATTGGACAGTGCTTATCTCTGACTGGACAGGTTATGTGAAACCCCTGGTTAGATATGAGATTACTGTTCAGAAATACACGGTAAGAAGACAAGTTCTTATCTTTAACCAACATTTATGTTTACCCTACAAGAAATCCTGACAGCCAGCAAACTCGTAGCAGGAAAGATTTTAATGTTTTTATAGCCCCCATTATACAACACCAACACTGAATGAGATTACAAGTACTGTAGAAAACATCAAGTGAGCGGAAATATCTTCATTATGTTGGGAGATGACAGATGTGATTACGTTAATTCATAGGCCTAAAAGCTCTATCACTTAGAAATATGCCAAAAAGACCCATAATAAGATTTATTCATTACTGCATTGCACTGTGGCTGCATCATACAGTAAGTGTTCGGAAAAATAAATCAAATACTTAACAAATCAAATTGGCTCTATAGTCAACTGAGCTTTGTAAGCAATCTCTGGTAGCAATAGTTCAAACTACACAAGCACCAAAGGGATGTAAGCCTACAGGGGCCGGTCTACTGATGTGAAGAGTCAATCTAACACTCATGAAAGGTAGCTCTAACAAGTGTGGCAGGGCGATAAAGCTATAGACCTCTTCAATCCAGAGAAGAGAACAAACAGCTTTTAAGAGAGCCAGAGAGCCACGGCAAGCCAAATCACTCAGCCATGTAACTTCATGCAGTGACTAAAATGAACAAATATGCCATTCTTGTTTTTCTTCCTTTTTATTCAAATTATTGTTCTTTGTCAATTGTTGCTAATTTCTCATTCATTCAATTATGTTTGCTTTTCAAAGCAATGGTGTTTTGTATTTCTATAACTGCACGACTGTCACACCTGCAGCCACCCAGAAAAGGAGCTTGATTATTATTCCGAAGGATGAATCAGCCTATGAACATCAACGGCAGAGAGGAAAGCAGAGTTTGAGCCCTTCGAACAAAAGAGAGGGATTGAAAAATGGAAGATTATTGAAGGCTTTCTTTTCTCCCAGGCATGAGTCTATTGTGCCAAGACTCCAGGATGTTTCGATACTATCGGGTCACTTGTACTCCCGCGCCGTACAAAAAAATAGGCCTGACAGACAAAAGACCAGGATGCAGTGCTAGAGCTTCTTAATGGAATTCTCCTCTATTCAAAGGGGCTATCGTATTCTCTCAGTCTGACTCTAAGAGAGAATAGAGATCAACTAATCAAAGTTGGCCGATAGCGTGCCTTCATTTGTGTTTGACTGATGAAGGAAAATGAGTAACGATTGATCGTACAGTATAAAATGCCATTAATCTGCGATACAATAAAATGTTGGAATGACAGAAATGGACACAAAACTCATTTCAGCCACAGCAGACACAGTTTTCGTGGTCTCAGAATAATAATAAATCTCATTCTTGTCTATTTTCCTGCCTGGCGGTCTCTCCCAAAATGCTGCAAATACTATTAATTCAATTTATTATTTTTATTAATTTAATTTAGCAAAAACAATAAACTCCATGAAGCTCTTCAAAATGGTTAAACTCGTGTTTGCTATAGTGCTGGAATTAAATGTCATTTTTAATAAAAAACAGAGGGCATCTACAGGATAAGTGTGCTTATTTTATTCACTAATGAAAAATGGCCTCTAATGGATGGAGGGTCAGGTAATAACTGCACATTCTCATAGAAAAGAGGAATAATGACAAATGAATGTACAAACCTCAGAGCGGACAGAGAAAAAGGAGGGGAGCTTTCTCTGCCATTACCTGAGTCATTCACACAGGAACAGAGAGAGCAGAAAAGAAGCAGTGATAGAAAGCTGAGAGAGTGTGTGGGTGCATCCATACAGTTGATTAGTAAGCCCATTAGGACCGAGAAAGATTGTCATTGTATAAGACTCCCCAGTGAAATATGCTGGGTCAGCTGTGGCTGAATATTGAAAGTTTTAGCTTGTTATCAGGGAAGAACAGCTTCTGCATATTAACATGTCTAGACCATATAATCATTATTTTAAAACTAATATCCAGCACTAAAAATACCTGTATAATTGGAAACATGTATGAGGGATATACAGTAGCACTTCAGACACTCTTCAAAATATATGACAACAATAAAAAATAAATATCAAAGCAAGGGAATTTATCATAATGCAAACAATATGAAACAAACAACATACTGTAAGCAATATTATTGGAGATATAGATTACACATCAACAGAATTCAATCCAGTGCTCATGGAAAAAACAATGTGTTCTGTGCAGTGCTCTGACATTAATGACCAGCACCAGACAGGAAAGGTAACACCTCACTGATTGCCATGGTTGCCAGTAATTAATGACCATCTGGTCAAGGTAAATACAGTGTAGGCTAAATGTAATATTTGATGGTAAACATGAAGAATTTATTGTAGCACAAAATGTTTCAGCAACAGGTCTTTATAAAACCACTAATGCACATGTGGGTGTACAATGTTGTGGTTTGCACTTAAAATGATGCACTTTATAATAATATCTGGCATGCAAGACATTTCTGCTTAATTTTTCTCTCAGCTCCCCGTACACCTGTCTGGACAGATTCCACTTCTGTGTATAAGTGCAATACCAGTTTTTACAGAATGAAATAATAGATTACAAGATGTTCTGCCCAAAAATATGTGGTGGTCACAATGACTCATCTTTTACCCGCAGTGAGAATTTTTCTTCAGATGAGTTTGAGCTCAAGGGTTATAAAGCAGTAGCCAAGAGGGTTTCAGCTTTGAGCCTGAGCTGATGTGTCATTGTAAATGAGATGGCCATGCCGACATCTGAGAATGAACTACTGACTGATATTGCATGGGAGTGGGGAGATTGCAGATTTTGCTTGCATCCAAGATCAAAGGGGCCTTTCTTCTAAGACATATCACAATGGTCAATATCTGTGTCGTATGCATTTTTATGGCATCTATAGCACCGTGATATGTTAATGTAAAACCGTATTGAATCAGTTGTGAATCAGCTATCAGATTCAAAATCAGTCAGTTATTATAGCTATAGGTCACTGCCTTAGAAGGACGCCACTTATGTATAACAGTGTTGTAATTGTTAGAATTGTTTTCAAAGTATAAGAATGTATACTCACTGATGTGTACAGATGTCCTTCTCCATTCATGGCGATGTACAACCCCGTCTTCACAGACTGAATAGCAACGACCCGAAGGCCCACAGGGATGAGGTTGAACAACGCTGTGAACACAAAACAGGGGTTAACAATCAATTCAACATTCAACAAATGATATCTAAAATAAGAGTTGAGAAATTACTCTTAAATTTGAAAATGCTGTGATTGAGTGCATGGTTGCTAAGCTGTTTTGGTACAGGTTTTTTACGCAGTTCTAAAAATGATCAGGATGTAGAACAAACCTCAAACCCCAATAATAATAGCAAACATCACAAAAATGGAATTAGAATGATAAACAATGGGCTTCAAATATCAACCCATAAACTGAACATGGACTGCGACAGAGTGCATAAACAGGGATAGTGTGGAGCGTAAAAACTGATACACAGAAATTGAATGGAGGCCTCACATTATGTAGAATAATTGTTTTTATGCCCAGTGGGCAGCAACAGAAGCCTGGCGCTACAAGCTGGAGCATAGAAGGTTAGCGATTGGAGGCAGTAGTAGTGCATGGCAGATTTAATGGATCTTTTGTTGTTGGAGCAGCTCTTCGGTCTTGTTAGGTAACTGCCATTGTTTGTACTGGAGGGGAGTAACAGGCTAGCTGGTGACACTAAGTGCATCCAAAGGGGTGATTTAAACCTATAGTGTAATGAACTCACTTCAACTCACTGGTAATTGGCTGAGCTCCCGGGGTGCTTAAATGAAAATGATTTCAGAAAAGCCCTGGTCTGGAAGACTCTGGTGTGGCAAAATATGAGTGGGATGGTTACATCAAAGTGAGTTTCAGGAAGTGCTCCATGGGCACACTGGAACAGATTCTTACAAGGGCACAAAATTGACTTTGCATCCTTGTCTTCCAAAGAGAGCATGATATTGACTTCCATTTCATGCCCTTTCATTCTTTTTCTTCACCTCTATTTCTCTCTATGTCCATCTCTCTATCTGTATTTGGATGTGAAACTTCCAGAATATAGATAAGGTCTTGAATTATTATTTGCGCTTAACACTTGCTTTGACAAGTTGTTATCCAATTTATGAAATTTAATTTTAGCTTAATTGTTCAAAAGTGTCCAGATTACTTTTGGAGTACCTACATTAGGTTTGGATCTAAATAATTGTATATAATTAATATAATATAATAACTAATACTAACTGTAATTTCATATAAATAAAAAAAAAAATCAAAGCAAGTGGACAGAAGTATCCAAATATTTCTAAAGTATTTTTTAAAAATTTTTTTTTGGGGTACCACTTTAGAATAGGGGATGGTTGTAAGTCATTTATAAGTGATTCGTTAATGATG
>JAUMHQ010000063.1:12513763-12542335 GCA_032361165.1 Enteromius paludinosus
TGAACTATCCCTTTAATTAAAGTTGATATCAAGAGGAAGCTTAACACATCAGTGAGGTAACCAGGCAAGTGATCTAAATCTTCACATGAACAGTTTGAGTAGCACTGTAATCTGATTGCTAAACAGAAGGGAATGGTTTAATGATTATATATTTTCTGTGCACAACTGTCACAGGTCTGTTTTTGGACAGAATTGTATTGGATTTTTGAATACCATACATACTACAGTAAAAATGAAAGGGTGTCAACTCTTCCTTTTGACTTCTTGCTTAAAACAGCAGGAGAAACATAGTTTGTTTTGTTGGGGTTTCTTTTACATCTGACAGTGGTAATCTAAAGGAAATAACAAACCAAAGAACATTGTCCTTTACTGCAGAGTTCATACACACACAGCTACACTGTTTTTCAAGATGTGTTTGCTCTGAGCTACTGTATCGCTAATGGAACATCAGACGTGTGCATACTACTAGGGTGGTAATTCAAAAAGACACACAGTTTGCACTGTTGGAACTCATCTAAATACAGTAGACATGTGGTGGAAGAGCATTAAAAAGCAGCACAAAGCATTCACACTAAATTATCTCATTCCAAGTCTTCTGAAGCATTAGACAGGGAGAAGTGTTGCTCCAGGTTTGACATCAATAATTGTGTCTTCAAATAAATCAGTGTACACAGTTAAATTTGGGTTTCACAAAGAAAGTCTGTTTGGAACAACATCAGGCAGAGTAAATGATGAAAGAAAATTCTTTCCCCTTTAAGTTTGTAAATGTACTCTGCACAAATTGTAAAACAATAGTGTGAAACAACAACAAAACATACTACTGTTGGTTATTTAACTCTGGGGAGGGATTGTGCTTTAGCAAACACTGCTCGGGGGTAATCACATAAATAGATGCAAGTGACACCAATTTCAAGAGACAGGCAGGAAAAACAGGAGGATTTTTTACAGAATTAAATGTCGTAGCCTCTTTTGGCTATAAGGGTCTTCTGTAATACACTTAACCAGCCCTGCTTTGCTTAACTCCAGGCTGGTAAACAAATAACTGCCTTGTCATATTGTTGTAGGTGCAATGCTGCTGTTTACTGTTGGCCTGCTGCCCCGGATTTGCCTGTGTTAGGCCAGGGTAGAGCTAAAGAAACTGGCACATCAAAGGTGGAGAGGGAAAACCAATGAGAGGGTGAGAAAAAAGAACAAAAGAAGAAAGGAGGATGGGTTTAAAGGGAAAGAGAGATACAAAGAATGCTAATCACAGTGGTGCTTTATGATATCTGCCTCCACCTACACAGTGATACTGCTGAGACAGCATCCTGAGACGCTTAAAGACAGCAAAGAGCTCCTAAGCATTTACTAATAGAAAAAAAACCCACAAAGAACAATCAAAGAGATGTGCTACAGTTCCATGCATCCCCAATGTACACATGCAATATTTAGAGGAATAAGAAAAATTTGATATGATTTTCTTAAGAAAATGTAAGTGGTGCATGCCCATTCAAAAATTGCCACCATATGATGCCAGGATGTTACTACTTGTGATTCAGACTCTTTTTTTAGTATGTTGCTAAGGTGTTCTGAGTGGTTCCCAAGGTGTTGGTATCTGTTGCTAAGATGCTCTGTGTTGTTTTGCATGTTGCTAAGTAATAGATTAGATGTTTTGAGTGGTAGGACTTTGCTAGAGTGATATGGCTGACTGCTGGAACAAGTCAAAAGAGCCAACCTTCCAGCGTCTTTGATTTTCTGGTTTGTAGATATGGCTTAGATCCCTCTTTTAAAATAAATCTATTGTTGGACTTTTTTTATTGTCTAACAGGGAAAAATCATGGAAAGTAATAATACAAGTCTCTTTTAACAAGCCATCCAACTTTAAGTATAATTGCAGCACTAATGGCTCAAGATGAGTTTGGAAACTTTATCTCTACATATTAGAAAAACAAAATCAATCTAAATAAATGGCATCCAGAAAATCAATTAAGTGCATTAATGTAACATACAGTACATACATCACTCGCTTACTATTTCCATAAAATTACTTAAGGAATATTTACTCATTCTTATGGGTTTTCAAAACTACTTGAGTTCATGTTTTGCTTTTTTTTTCTTTGTACATGCAATGGAAGTCAATAGGCTTCAATGTTATTTTACCATAACATTCATTAAAAAAACCTTCTTTTGTGAGTAACAGAAGAAATTCATTCAAATGACATGACAGTGAGAAAATGTTAACAGAATTCTAATTTAATATCATATATTAACTGTTTTGCCACACTAAGTGTAAAGAATCAAGCATTGTGACATCTGAAAATTATAAAAAAATCATTTTTTTAAAGATGATGGATGCTCATAACATTCATCCTGATAAAAAGTTAGCTGCAGGTGCATGCAGTGTAAAGGTGTGTGGTAGAGAGAGAGACAGAAGGAGACAGACAGGTTGCAGTAGCTATCAACAGACAGACGCAGATGGAGGTGGGGGGGCATGTCTCACTGCACACACACCACCAGCTGCAGACTTAACCACATGTGATTGACCCACTATAGACTTTCAGGAACAGGAGAAGGGCTTTTCCAGTTTTCGTAAGCACACTCACAATAGTCACAGTGCTGCTATTGCATTACATATTGGAACTACTAGTTTTTATGAAATTCATAACCTCTTCTACAAATATTGATCATATTTTGTGAGAAAGATATTTTGCAAGAAATAAGCTGGTTGTACAGTATGTATGTCTATGTGTGTGTGTATGTACAGTACAGGCCAAAAGTTCGGATGCACCTTCTCATTCAATGTGTTTTCTTGACCATTTACATTGGTAGATTCTCACTGAGAATACTCAACTTCGTACTGTATATAATGTATATATACACACACACACACACACTATATCTATACTGTATGTGTATATAAACACTAACTCATACAGTACATATAAGAATAAATCTAAATATATACATGTAGACTCACACACACACACTATACCTCTCACCTCTGTAAAAACAATGAATATCACTTCATATATCACTATGTGGTGGAACGCAGCAGAAGTCAAATGTGCAAAACCTGAAAAGTAATTTAGTCCTTATAGGAGAATTGACATCAAGCTCGGTAATTTACACAGTCAAGAACAAGCACCACCTTACACTCAAGACTAAAGGAGACGCTATGCACTTTCAGTCAGAACTAATTGAGTGTATGCAAGATTCATCAGACTTTTTAATGAGACTAAGCATAGAGAGAGATTAAAAGCTAGTCTCCACTGGTGGTCTTCCATTCCACTGAGCATTCTAATTGGACGCAAAACGTAACGTCCAAACAGCGTGTTGAACCATGTCTTGCCGGTAAGAATCTCTGTCATATTTATCACTTATCCGGATAATAAGCATCAGAGCACTGAACTTTCACAGTGGATTAATGCAGAAGCACAAAATGACAATAAACACTGCAAAACAATCAAATCCTTTGCACTTAATTGATAAAGATGGTTAAATGATTTCTACACCCTTTCTGGTTCGCTACATGCTTTTAGCGAGACTTGAATACATTGTTAGAGTTATACGTTTTGCTATATGAGAACCTTCCACTTACTAAATTTATAAATTGAGTTTGCAGCAGGACATTTTAGTAAGCAATCACTTCACAACAATGTTTATTTTTTCATGGCCACAGGACATAAAATGTCCTGTAGAGTAAAAAGGGTAAAAATTGCTACATGGCAGCACTCTGAGATGCAATCAAACAGATAACCTCTCTGTTTTGAACAAAGTGATTTTAAATAAATGAAAGATGCACTTGTTTTCACCGGCTTGATGGAGACCTTTCATGTCTGGAGATTTTTTTTGAGGTCATGGACATTAACAAACAACTCAGTCTTCTCCTTTTATTAGAATCGTACCATTCATATATCAGACATAGACGGCTCAAAATGGCTCATGGGTCAGGCATCCAAATTAACTGGAATAAATAAATATACCAACACCCAATCAATTTCAATATATAAGGAACCTTATTTTAACCTTTACTGACACCTATATACAGTACAGATTGTACAATATCACCATAGTGAAATCTTTGGTAAAAGCTAAAACAGACTGCGAATCAACAACTGTCAGAGTGTATAATATACATTTTAGACTTTGTGACTTTGGTCACAGCTGAAAGCATTGACTAAGCATTTAAAGTTAACTGTCTGTTTAAATCTTACTTTTAAATTGTACCATACAAAACCAAAGCAAGACTTTGCGTAGACATCTTTTTTTTCTTGAAAATAGTAAGAATATTAAGAAAATATTAGGTGTTCTCTCACACAAACACACATATATGATCTGTTACTATAGATCGTCTCTGACAACACAATCAAATCAATCAAAACAACAAAAAAGTAAAGTACAACTAGTGTTATTTACACATTTACGGAACCCTCTAATAAGCAGACAAATAATCTTGAATCAATGCAACATGACACAAATCTTTGTAACGATCTGGTCATGCCAATGCCTTTCCAATTATAGCATTCTACTTCAGAGTCTAGAAAATCAAATAAATCAATGTGAAACAGTATATAAGGACTGTTCCTTGTTTATTGTTTTTGGATGTTGTGCTGGCCAAATTATAAAACACAGGCTTGAGGTCCACACTACCCACCATTATTATTATCATTGCTCCTTTTGCCAGAGAACCGACAAACCTAAAGAACACTGAAAATACGCTTGAGCAAGTTACATGCTTGTCCATACTCCTGGGAATATTCCTATAGTCTGCATGTCACAACCTAAAAGTCAGAGTTAAAATGGAGTCGAAGTAGCATCTCACTGCCTTGCATGATGGGAGGCTATGCTCAATGTGTCCTTCCTGTGACCACTACTAAATTACCAACACTAAACTAACCATTAGTTCTCTCGAGCACACACATGTGAAAGAACCTATGAAGGTGGGTAGGGTAACGCTCAGCTTCACAGAGCTCCTGGTGTGCCCTCAAGGCTGTGAAAATGCTCACTGAAGATTTTGTAAATCTAGCTGCAATGGGAAATTAATGAGGTAAATCCCAGAGTGTGCTCTGTCAAAAGTAACGCAGGCAACAACGCAACAGGCGACATGACTCAAAAGGGGCCGTCCAACCAGCTGTGAGCACTGGTAGTCATCTTAAACAGCAAATGCTTAAAGACAACTTATTGTTTTTAATATACCGTGTGTAATTTGAAATAGTGACGATGGTGGTAAACTTGACTTACAAGCCTTATAAAGCAGCTTAAGAAAAAAGTTAACACTAGGTGTGTGAGGGGAGGCCATGAGCTGTTCGCCATCTGTAATAAGATGGCCGTCACAGGTGCACGTTAGCCGAGACGTTGCAGGGCTAATTCATCACTCTCAGTTTCTCCTGGCAACAGCTACATCTTTTACTCACTACTTATTTGTGCAAGATTCCCCTCTGGACATCTCTGACAGGTACCATGATGTACAGTATTCCAAATCGCCACCTCTATTATAGTTTTATCAGACTGTAGCTCATCTATCGGATGATCTGCCGGCCTACAATGTTTTTGTTTGTTTGTTTAAATAATAATTATCTGATTCTACAAATCAGTATATAACACTTGTAATTATACACTAACATATTAATTATATTCGTATTATATTATATTATATTAATATTGTCCTGATGTGACTGTCAAATTATAAAATTGCTTGTCTCCTGAAAAAGAAAAAGACTGATTGTTTGTCGTCTTATCATTTTCTGATATTCTATATAAAAGCCACCCAGCATTCTATTAAATTTTAAATGTCTATATAAATATGACGTATGAAAAGAAATTTATCGTTATACAAGAAATATGAGAAAAATTAATCTTTAAGGCACAGCATTATTTCTTTTTTTCATCTGAACAGGTCTCCATTACGATTGGGGTGACAGAAAGACAGAATTTTAATCTTACCTAAACTATTAAGATAAACTGTCATTGGATTTTGTTTACTGATGATGTGATAGCATTTTTTTTTCCTACAACACGTTGGGCACCTGCTGCTTTACTTGCATTCATGAGACGCGCCAATAATTCAACATCAACACCTCTCAAGGGTATAGCAGAGATAGAGAGGCTGCCAAATCTCAGAATATTTCAAACAACGCCTATATATCTAAACAATATCTAAACAATATCCAGCTGATGTATGTGGCCCCCAAAAAACGGATGAGAATTGTTTTGAGAATTATTTTCAAAGTATGACGTACATAGATTTAAGCTGAATACTGGTCTCATTGCTGACCGGTCTTAATAGGCTACATATTTATTTCTGATGGAAATAAAAGCAGTCTGTCAGAGAGAGCTGTCAGCAAGACACAACACAAGTCTATAAAAACCCTATCAGCTATTCTCGTCAAGATAAACAGCAGTTCCGTGCCGTGAGTCCCTTGTTTGTCAGAGCTGAATGTAAAAATTAAATGTGGGCGAATATTATCTCAAGACATTAAACATAGTATAGACTTCTTATGTACGGAACTTCCCACACCTTGTCGTCGTAGTCTGCGTTTCCTGAGGCCGAAGATCCGCACTTTGGAGAAGATGTCGACCAGGTTCCCATTGCAAAGCCCTTTATTCTTATTGGGGCTTTTTCTCCTTCTGTTGGTGGATGGTCGGTCTATATGCTGCTCCCGTGCCTGTCTCTTCTGGCGGATCAAACCGCTGGCAATCGCCGCTGCCATGTCTCAAAAACAGGGCTGTTGAACTCCTTACACACAAAGCACAGACAACAACAACAAACCGCCCGATCTGTCTCAATTATTGTCCCATTTTTGCGACTGTTTCTGTGCTCTGCCCTCGGAAATGCACGGATGATGATCAAAGATATCCACACATCACGACGGGCGAAATAAGACACTGAATTAGCATAATGAATGCAAAGGTGAAGTGTTACTCAACTGTCCGTATTTCACATGTTGTCCGATTTTCATGTCGAAGTCAGGCGGCTCGCGGGTTACTTTTCATTCCTGATTTCACAACGCTTTTCGGAAAATGATTATCACATGAGTTGCCCGGCTCCTCCAAAACACACAACGTGAAAATATATTCACGGCACGCCTGAGAGTGTCTCTGATCCGTCACTTTCCTTCGTTTATCTCCGACCCAGTCCTGGTTAAATTCAGCACCCTGGGCAGCGACGTCCACTCCCGGAGTCTGAGCAAACAAAGCGTTTTTCGTTCTGAGCTGTCAAGCGGAGAAACGCGACCACCTTCGTCTCCCAGGTGGAGCCCTGCGACTACACATATTCATATGTCTCACATATTTACCAAGTTTAGCAGATATCCACGCCGGTTCCGTTCAAACGTCCACTCATCTTGAGAATAACCTACGGCGTAACGACGGTGAGTTGAGGTAAGTTTAGACGAAGGTGTTTATTGTTGATAAGGGATCTCCTCAGACGATCACTCCCCATTCAGTCTCATGTTCTGGGTTTTTCAATAACGATGTGCGTTTTTTCCTTTTCTAAAGAGGCACGTCTTCTGACGGAGAAATGTAAGCAACACCGAGCGGCTCCGGTGAGGATGACGTCTACCCGGTGTGACAGGAAAGAACAAATAAATAAACTCAAATAAAGAAGTCTTTCCCCGAAGCGGGAGCACACAAATGTGCAGCATAAGTGCTAACGTTAGCCAGGAAAGAAAACGTATTCAAGAAATGCTCCTCTTCATCCTCCAGCTCGAGCTCGTTGAGCGTCTCCAGCCGTTTGGAGCGAGTGAGGCGCACGCGCTTCCCGCCTCAGCCTCACAGATCAACGGCATCAACAAGTCTTAACGACCACGCGCTTCCCGCCTCAGCCTCACAGATCATCAACAAGTCTTAACGACAAACTCCTCCTTTGCCGTCGTTTCAAAGACGAGAAAAACCCACCCTTATGTCCCTATATATGTTTTTTTGTGTACACGAGCTAATAGCATTCAAATGTGCCGATGGCAACATTTAGATATTTCAAAATATGATTTATGTAATAGAATTCGTATAATAGCCTAGTGTTTACAGAAGCTGGTAGACAGGCGCCAGATTTTTTTTCATTATAAATATATATATTAAAATGCAAAATAATTCAAAATACAAAGATAAGCATTTAGACGCATAAAATACGTATTTTTCACTTACTTGTGTGCATTAAGAATAATCAAGCACACTCTTTATGAGACGCGTTTATACGAATTACTAATAAATTAATTTCACACAACTCCACCGACACGCCCCAGGAGAGCAAAACAGCCCTATATCACACGTCTGAGGTGCTACTGAGGCCCCCAGTGTTTTAGGCAAACACACCTATGTAACGCATTGCATGGAAGAGTGCCTGCTTTTTGCTATAGGCCCACATTTATCTGTCGCCTGCTTCTTTAATCATATGGTAATGAATGTTGCGATAAGGGCTGGGGTGCCAATTTAATATCATGCCCCAATAACACAGAGTATTTTCTCATTTAGATTAATATCGCCAGAGAAACACAATCACAGAGGAGGAATTAAAAAAAAACTGAAAAACTCAAGAGGGCCATCTGCTGTTTGTCGCGGCAATGAAATATTCAGTCTTTCATCCCCCTGCTGTTTTTCAACCCCTTCCACCCAAACAGACTGGCGATGTAACTCTGGAGTGGTATTTCCAGACCAGACACTGCTTGAGCAGATTAAAGAAAAAATACTAAATATATGGAACATGCAATTAACTCTAAGAATGTACACACTGCACGCACGGAGATTCACAAACGACGTTTTGCATTAAAATTGAAGAAATGAGCTTATTAGCATACCCGAATAAATCATATGAGCACTGATATACCAGACTGCTAAAATAACGAGAGGTTAAGCTGTGTGCATCATTGCCGGTGAAGAAGGCACTGCAGTTTGCGCAGCCGCCAGCAGCGGACACTGTCAGCTTAACTATGACTGCATTTATTTACAATAGCACAGACACATCACTGGCTTTCATGCATAAGCCGTATAACATATGTACTTGATTCACATTCTTTACTCAACAATGCAGCCTATGAATCAAAAGGACTTTTTGAATGTACATTATAGTTATGATGGGAAACACTATATAGCCTGGTGCAACAATGTTTGTTAATGGCTTATTAATTCAAAGTTATGAAAGCTGCTTGTAAATGCAAAAGAAAAAAATAGCATATTACAGCTTAAACAGGTATTACAGTCTGACAACATGACATTATCAGTACTGAAATGAATACAAAACTTGATCTTTCCCTGTTCCATTTCCAATTTTCATCATCAGTGTATGGCAGGAAAATTTACTCTTCAGAAGCATTTATTCAAAATAAAAGGTAGCATTAGATGGCAAAATGGGCTACACAACAAAAACCCACGATAAGAAGATGGACCAAATAGGGAATAAGCATTTAAATTCTGACTTAACTACTATATTTCTTTAAAAAAAATAAAAAATAAAATACACACACACAACTGCATTGTCATGAATATATGAGTGTGCACATACCTACATGCTTTCTCCTTCTAAACGTATGAGACTCCATAGCAAACCCATTGCAGCTTCAGCCGAGGTAACAGCGCATTTCCCTGCCTGGCTGTCAATGGCACGGCCCCATTTATAGGCTCTATACTCACAGATAACATTATTAGTAAGATCTGCCCCAAACAATTGCTGTTTAGCCAGCTGAGGCAATCTCCTCTGAGATTTCAGAGACCAATTTTTTAAAAAGCAGTGTTCCACTTTGAACTATTAATAATGATGATGAGCTGAGATGAACTGTTTTGCTGAAGTTTACCTAGAGTTTAATGTGGAGGCACCCATGCGAACAGCGCAGCTCAAAGATCATAGGAGAACAGATGTGTACAGTAATTCAGTAGAAGCACTTTTTGATGTAGAACTAATTAACTGCTACATAAATGTGAGCCAACTCCAGCTCCCACGCCGTCCTTCGCCTGGTCTTTTATGAACATTAGCTGACAGGATGAATCAAACATGGTCATTCTAGTAAAAGCCATACGATACAATGCATGCAAAATCAAAGAGAATGGAGGCTAGCCTTTTTTTAAAAAAAAACATGAGATGACTGCAACTTCTGTTTTATACAAATGCATTTGTCTGAAGCTGTCCACGTATCAAAGGGAAAGAGATGGATGAGATAGCATTGGCTCAGAATAAGAACTACAAATTTACCAAAGCCCAACGGAGCGATGAGAAAAGGAAAACTACATCTTACTTCAGGAAATGTCACAACAGACAGAGACACAAAATAAACAAGTTGATCGTTTGTATCACTATGGAAGGCTTTAGGGCCGTCTGGCTTTTATTAGCTGTTGTGATGACAGCATTTGTAAATTGGACTTAACATCATACATGCCAAGGCGAAAGGAAAACAGGAGATTTAGCGGTTTGTTTAAATCAAATTGTTTCACACTGGGCTGGGAGAGAGAGCTTAATTTAATAGAGGAGATAGTAATGATTTTTAGTTAGTGTTGACATTGGGGTTTAATCGGCTTGGTGAAATGCCACCATTCTGAGAAGCTCAAGACACTGAGAAAGATGTTGAACGTGGCGCTGAATGTAGTGTTTTGTAGAGAAATCTCAGCATGCCTTACTGTAATGGTTTTAGCTAATAAAGCAGACTAGAACGAATCACGGGAATAAAAGGAAAATGAGAAATGAGTTTAAATGGCAGAGAATAAATCTCTCTCATATCGAGGGAATTATTGGATAAGACATCAAAAGAGAGACATTTGCAGAAAACAATCTCATGCTCTCATTTTTGTGGATTGCTTTTTTCCCCTGCTACAAATAAAGAAAAATCATACACAGAAATTATGTCTATCATAAACAACACTAAAGCAATATTATTGTAATAATTGTAATTCTGCTCATATTTTATAAAAATAAAAAAACCCTGAATGACATTACTAGATTTCTCATACTATTTTGTATGCAATATGTTTACTGTGCACAGTCTGAAAATGTTGTTTGTGTGGAATGACCTACTACATTTGGCAAAATATGCTGTACACAAGCAGAGGACACTGCGTGGGATTTCATATCCCACAATGCAGTGCACTCAACTTCAACTTCCACTTCCAATGTGATTAACAAACCAGAAGTAATATCATGATTTTAATATCTTTATTCTTAAGTCATTATGTAATAAGACTGCCAGAAGTGAAGACACGTTTACACAAAGCTTTGAAAATACAAAATATTCATATTTTCTTTCCAAAATATATATATATATATATATATATAACCTGCCAAATTAAACACAAAACAAAGTGAAATCGTGTGTTAACTAAGTTTTAGTTTACTGCTTTAAACACTTATTGTTGCATACTGTTTCCACATTTGTGTTTAAAAATGTGGTATACGCCGCAAAATAAACTCTAAAAATAATGAAATCTAATATGGCTTTATTGAAAAGAATCTATCAAACCTGATTCACTCACTTTAAGTAAAATTCTGCAACTGATTTGCATAGCCTGTATGTACAAGCCTTTGTTATGAAAAACTGATAAAAGTGACAAGTCTCTAAATCAAGCTAAAAGCCAATGTGAGACGAGCACCTGTGTTAAATTAAATTGCAGATTAATGAGATGAGAACAAAAGGGATCAATTCAAGTCTGTTTGAGCTTGAGGGTCTTGCCATTAAGCCTGACATTTAAATATCAACAACAGATCTCATTACAGAGGTGAGAATGTCAAATGTATCCTAATGTAGGAAAATGAGCATGGATGCTTCCCCGAAATCAACCACACATATTCTATAAACTCCCACTAAAATGATTCCCCGACACTGTTCGGTTTATTTGAAAAACATTTTCATTGAACACAATTATGTGTGGTTCCCTATTTAAACAACTGCATTGTGTTAAACTGACTTGAAACAGTTTCGTTGTGTTTCAACTCAATATTTTCATTTTGAAAGAACATAAATAATTTTCCTTGTGTAACTAGGAAGTGGATTTCCCCTTCCCATCATGCTTTGCACAGGCCAGGATAAGGATAGTAAACCTTGAAATAAAATGTTATTTTAGGCATTTTTATTAAAATGATAAAACTGGGAGACTTGTTAAAAGAGCTTAATGCTCGTTTATGTTTGTTTTTGGGGGAGTTACCATTGTGGTAAAGTGTAGAGCATGTGCTTAGGGACCTGCTAACATGAATCAAAGTTGATTTAATAATAATAATAACAATAATAAAAATACTTTGGGCATGCCATGGATGTATCAAAACCATCTTATGTTATGCATAACAAGTTGGCTATACATATTAATTGGATGGAAATCCTGCTTTCAACTAAATCGAGTTTATTTTTTTAATTGTACAGCCATTTTATCATGTGCCAAAAATGGGTTGTTCTACACACACATTAAATCAAAATACATTATTTAATATTATTGTTATTCATTTAATTGGTGTTCATATAGAGTTAGGGATTGTCTGAGAAGTTTTGCAGAGCCAAGCACCACATACATTTTACTCACACTTTACTTTTTTTTTTTTATTACTGTCTCGTGGTACCAGGCTCGGTATGTGCGAGCACTGGGAATTCTGTCTTACGTAAAAAACCCTGACACCTCCGGATGTGTAAAGTGGCATTGCGATTTCCTAAAGTAATTTTAAGTTGTGAATTCTCACTGACCGGAAAGAAGCAGGAAATTCTGAGAGTGGTAAAAGGTTACATGACATTACCGAAATTCCAAGGGCAGCTTTTGTACTGAAAAAGTCATTGGTTTATAGAAACCACTGACATGTTCTCCATATTATACTGAAAAAAGTAGTGCTCAGTGATATACAGTGCTTCAGTTTTGCCTCATCACTGATCCCTGAACAGTGTTAGCAGAGTGAATTTCTCATAACGCTGTGAGAGAGTTTAGTCTAAATGACAGAGAAGAACACAACGCATCACACGCCATTACTCCCACCAGGGGATGGGAAATGCCAGGATGAGCTCCAAAGAGATGGATATAGACAGAGCTGCTCCCTGAACAACAGTTAAAAATTCTGCTCACATCTCTGCCTGTCCTTTGATCCGGTTTTAAGTATGCAATATTCAAAAGTGTCTTGTCAGCAGTGGAGCAAAAAATAAAACGCTCATCCGAGAAAGTCTGGGCAGAGACTGTGAATTTAAATGAGTTGATTCTCTGCCTGGAAAGCCCTCTTTTTTCTTGTGTGTGAGAGAGAGGAGGGAAGGACTCTGCAAAGTAATCTCCCCATGGAAACCCAAGGGACCTCCGAGCACACAAAATGGGCCAAAAGCGTATAGCCTTGAGAAACCCCTGGAATGATAATTATGTTCAGTTCAGTTAAAGTTAAAGCACTACTATAAAGACCTTCGTGTTATCTAAAATGCGCTAATTTCAGTTTTAGGGAACATCAGGGTCCAGTGCCCATTCGTTGCATGCCACCAAGCCGTTCGACTTCAGTCACCTCATCTGTGATCACTGCTTTTGCAGCAGGGAGCTGTTAATTGTATGCATATAAATAATAAATGAAACAGACAGCACCAAATGTTGATTAATCAGCTCTGAATGTTTTGGGGGGTTTTTTTACATAAAAATGGACACAATAGTAATTTGTTACTTGTTACATATTTTCAGTTTAAAAAACAGATCAAAAGAGTAAACTGGACTATAGTTTGCACTGTATGTATAATAAGAATCAACATTTCAACCAGATCATAAGAGTCATTTACACTGCTCACCTGTATTAAAAAAAATGGATTATAAAGAGCTATTTGTGAATTAGACTACACTGCTTGTGCAGAATTTTTCACTGATTTGGGGTATGGAACGGTATTTTGGTTTTGAGAGTCCCCAACAACAGGCTGTCATGCACGCTTGGTCAGAAAAAAAAACTTTCTTTGCTCAATGACTCGAATTGGTTAAACGATTAATTTTTCCAAACCCCTCGTTTGCATGGTGCTAATCTGTGGTGATTAGTCTTATTTTCATTTTATGCCTATAATGCCTGATAAAGCAGTGTTTGTTCTGCTTTGTGTACAGTCGGTACCAGGGTAAATAAAATTTTTTGGCACCTAGTGCCAAAGAATGAATTAGAATATTCATTCAGACCAAAGCAAAAAGACCAACAAGTAGACGGGCAGTATGCTCCTGTTTCATGTTGACATGAAAAACAACTCATTTCAATGATTTAGAGCTGACTCTTTCTTCTAAAAGACAATTACTTTATACGCATTGCACTTTCAGATTTAAGACTTTGCTGGATGTTTTCATTCAATGCTGTGTTACTGCATGAAAATTTTCATTTTCAAAAATACATAATAGGAGCACTTTAAATCACAAAAAATGTTCAACTGTATGTTGTGTTTGAGCACAAGAGCTGTTTGTTTTACCATTATTTCCTTATTTGAAATGTCATTATTGTAATGTACTTGCACTTGAGATTCAGTGGTGGAGGAGTGACTCATGTGCTGAAAAGCAGCTCAGGAAACACTGATTGACATTAACGCTCATATTATGTTGAACCACTATCTCTCCATCATTCTCTCATCATTCTCAATGCTAAATGAAGCCAAAGGGGTCAGGTGTAGCCTACCTATAGCCTGCAGTGCCGTGTGAGCTATTCAAACAAGCTGACAGACTTTAAGAAAGCCTGTGAGAAAGTGAGAATGCCCTGATAGGACAAGTTGGCACACACAAAACGTCCCTTCACTATATATCGTCCGCAGTGTATTTGCTCCCACACAACACATGCTGTGGCCTGTTTCTTGTGCTGGCCTGAACCAAATAACATCAAGAACACACCCACCTAAAATCCTAACAAAAGCCTGCGGGACACCCACGCAACCCCCTACATACAAAACACACAGGTTATTCGAAATGGCAAATCTGTAAACTTGAGAAACAGACCGCGACAGAATAAGCTGGAGGGAGAGACACATCAGTGCTCCCACCAATTCATGAGATAAATGGGATTTCTATTAGGTACATCCATTGAATGCTAATACCAAGCAAGCTGCTTAGTCTAATGCCCATCCCTAATCTGAACCTTTTTCTCTGGACTGCCTGTTTCAGCAGTTACATGGAAAATCCCTGTTGGTCAACTTACTCTAGCGCAGGGTTTTTTTTACCCCACTCGAGTTTGTTCGCTTCATGATGGATGGTTTTAGGATTTGTTCCCCTGGCTTAAATGAAACGCATAATGATTTCACACACTGACAACATGTATTTGTTATAGTGATTTCCATTTTTGAACGACAGGGGCAGATTATAATGTGTTAGAAACACATGGCAGTTGAGTCAATATTCTTCTGAGGAAGGTTTACGAATCTCTCATGAAAAGCTTTAAGCAGGCCTTGTTCCATTTGTCAGTGTGTCGCTATGCAGAGAAGCACAGAAGTGACTCAAAGCACGTACACACACAGGCCTTATCAGGGCTGAAATCTTTTCAGCTGACCTGGAACCTACTTAAAAATTAATACTGTCTCAATTAAATCCCTGTGTTGTAATTTTATACCTAAGCGAAGCTCATTTAAAATGAGCAAAACCACAGATCAATAGGAACTGTACCTTTGTTGCCCACTTATACATCACTTTCCATGAAAACTGATCTGGAATGCCTAACAATGAGAAATCTTATGCTACGTCAACAAAACCCTGTGCAGGCTGTCAGTCAGGTTAATGTTTAAGCAATGGTTTTCGTGTCAGAACGAGGAGTAAACAACATTTCTCCTTTTGCCTAACACAAAATAAAGTCATATGGTTTTGGAACAGCAATCATTGTGAAAGAAAATGATTAGAGAATTGCAATATTCAACATTTATAAATCCATGAACCCCAACTTTGACTTTTCAGCAAAACTAGATTAATCAATAACACTTCATAAAAAATGTAATTCAAAATTTCACTAAAAACATTCACATTATATACTTAAGGAAATTCTATGACACCTTACAAAAAGATTTAATGGGCGGTAACACTTTACAATAAGGTTCATTATTAAACATGAACTCTTGAACGAACAATACTTCTACAGCATTTCTTTTTTTAGTTAATATTAATTTTATAATTTATTAATATATTATCAAATCACAGGTTAATAATGCATACGTTAATAAATAGTAAAATAAATGTACTTCCCATGTTTTTTTTTATTTTAGTTAAAACATTAGCTAATGTTAACAAATGACAACATTAGTTAACCTGATCAAACAATGAACAATACCTCTAAAACATTTATTAATCTTAATTGGTGTTAATATCAATATACTGTATGCAAACAAATTTTTATCAGCATGAACAAAATATGAACTATAACACTTTTGACAAAAATCTTTAACTTCTTTTAAAAAAATACAGCAGTTTTTTTTCCCACAGGCCACTGATCAAAGCTCCATTCACTGAATGAATGAATGAATGAATCAAAGTGACTCAACATAAACAAGTCAGTGCCATAAGATAGAAAGACTATACTGTATGTCACATGTTGATCACCGAAGCTTCCTCAATACCTGCTGTTGCACAATGCCCATTCTAATGTTTCATAATCCCGTAGCATTTACGTTACATCATTTATACACTCATTTATCTTGACCTCAACAAAGTAAAGAGATTCAATGCTTTTGCCTCCCTGCAGAGTTAAGTCCTGCAGAGCCTTGAAAAACTGCTGACCAGTTGCTAAAAGCCAAGGGAAGGTCAGCTGCAGACAACACAGAGACAAAGACCAGCCCTGGACCCTTCTCATCAGCCAGGAAAACAGATTAGCTCTCTAGCGTCTAGCCTACAGCAGGCAGAAGTGCACGTAATGCTGTTAGTGATCGTAGCACAGGTGTGAACTAAGATACGTACACCGTCAACACTTCCACAGTATCTCCAGAAAGCGTGCGATAACCCTGACACACTCTGCTCAACACACTGCCTGTTTACAGTGTGTGTACAACCAGAGCAAACACAAACCAGCCATTATGCGCCCGTGATAAACTCTCTCTCTCTCTGACATATTTACAGCAAACAGATTCTCCCTTGAAGGAAAACACACATTTAAATGTCATTCCCGAAACAGACACAGTGCAGCACTGGATATCTGAAGCTCTCAGATCTATACCCCACGATCCTCAAGAGAGAATAGCTATGAAAGGACTGTTTATTTGATACTCAAGGCTAGGAAAACTAAAATGTAAACAATTACTATACAGTTCAATAACATATTTGACATTGCATAAAATAAATAAAGCTTACAATGCTCAATGTTTGTTTTTGCCTTTAATTCAGCAGTGCCTATTAAAGCAGAGACAACTTTATAACTTTAAACTTATTTTACTTTCCTTTTTTTTCGTAATACAAAATGAGAAATGATGTGAAATGCGTTTGTGCCATATATGATGAATGGAATAAAATGAACAGTAACACTAAACTTAAAGCATCTATGTATAATGTATTACAAAAGTAGATTTAATACATTCATTATGTTCTTTAATGTGCATAATAGTGCATTGTACAATCTCATCAGTAATTATAACCACAGTTAATACATTATGACACTCATCAATTCCTTGTTATGCTATGCATTTATATTCAGTTATAATTATATACAAGATACAGTTTAATGTATTACAACTGCTTTAGTGCTTTATACCCTTCACCAACCTTTATAATGCATTTTACATAAGTAAAATGTTATGGAATGCACTTTTTTCAGCTTTAAACGACACAAAAGCACCATAAACGTGATCCATATGACTTCTGCACTATATTCCATTCCGAATCTTCTGAAATCATACAAAAGAACATTAAAGGTGGAGTCAGACCAGTCTGATTTGTGAACAAATAATTATGATTTGTGAAAGAATAAAGAGTTTCATAGAAAAAAATTCCTTCACAAATGAGACATCGTTGTTTTATTTCTCATAAGCTCTCATGCAAGTTAATTTCTATCTAAATTTTAAGTGAATAAAGACCTACATTTTGTCTGTTGCTCTCACAAAGTCACCAAGCAGCTTCAGAAGTAATTTTAGAGCCTGGTCTTTATTCACTTGCGATGTACTGAAAAGAGTAGCCAAAATCTTCAAATATTCACTCGTTATGTTTCATAAAAAGTAGGTCATATGTTTGGTTACACATGACAGTAAGCAAATAATTAATTTTTGTATGAAATTTCCCTTCAAAAGTGTGTTGCTGAATTACTTTAAATCTGTGTGTCATAATGCTGGAATACACAATACCAATTCATGAGCAATGATACAAATTATATAAAGGGTCTATAATGATCAATAGTTCTTACAGTTAGATCAACAAAATCACAAGGTGCTTAATTCTATTATTGACGTTCACAAAGGAATAGCAGACACTAGCATTTGTAAAAATAAAGCATTTGTTATGATAAAACAAAACATTTAGTTGAAAAGTCCTTGATGAAAAATTTAAAAAAGAAAAAAATGCAATAGCTTTTAAAGCTACAGCACTCAGATGTGAACAGTAATTGCTTGGAAAGGTTTGCTTTTGGTGATGATGAATGTTTGTTTTATGCTATGATGTTATAAAACCACAAGAGGGAGGTCAAGAGCGCAGAAGAGACCGGCTCGGTGATATCAGTGAGAAATCAGACACAAAACTGCAAAATGTGGCTAAACAATCCCTCATGACAGCCATTATCCATTATGTCACACTGTAATGACTCTTTCAGCCTTTTCAGCTGAATCATAAATATAAGTGACAACAGTCATCATAATATCCTAAACACAATTTTAGTCGCTTAACAGACTCCATAATAAGGGCATCATAGTTTGTCAACTTATCTAGAAATGCTCTTTCTGTACCTCAGCAGTTTCTAAGTCTCAGGTATTGATCTGACAGACATGTAGCTAATACATTATTTGCCTGAAAACGAGCATACTAATGAACAACAGGCAAACAAAGCGAGAGAAAATCCTGCCAGGCATTTATATACACATTTAGGACAGCAAAGATGCCCTCAAGTGGCCAGATGGGGCTACTTCAAGATTTAAGTCGGAGGGGAAAAAAAGATCACTGCAGAGACTGTACACAGTTCCTCGCTGATTTAATCGTAGCACGTTAAACACAGCAGTGGCCTGTGAAAGACTTTCTCCCACAGTTTAAACACACATGCTCACTGCAAATAAACAAGATATGTTAGGTTTCGGTGCATATTAAATGCCTTCACATGCAACACACCCTGGCACTTTCAGAAACAGGAAACATCTGGTACGGAGCTGGATGACATGCTTCCTGTGAACTGCTGCAGGGGCCATTTCTCACATTCAGAACGATTAGGTAACGCCACGGTGTCCTGGCCGACAGAGCTGCGTGCGGTGAAATGCAGATTGATCTATTGTCCTTTCCTCACCCTGCGATGACATCATCAGCAAGAAGATGCTTTTGGTGCATGTCATTAGGGAGTGTATTATTTCACTTCCAAAAGTTACGTAATACAGACGGTCTCTGTGAGGTGCTCACTGCTCTGAACCACAGCATGGATTACAGCCTGAAGCCAAGCGCGATCCGATATGAGTGCAAGTGCATGTTTGCGTGTGTGTGTGTGTCACGGCCCAAATGACTACATGCATACTGTGCAACACTGTCAAACAGACAGTGAGAGAATGAAAAGCTTTATTAGATATGAAGGTGAGAAGGACAACTTGATCCCACTGCAAGAGGGAATTCAAATAGAACTATCTGCTAACCCTGTCATTCATTAAACACATCAGCGTTTTTAATTGATCCAACTGTAGCCGATGCATGTTAATCTTCTAATCATGTAGTTAATAGGTTTACGAATTCATCTTCCTCTCACGCATGATGTCCCCTTATCATCCTAAAATTAACAAAGTCATACAAAGCACTTGTTTTGGAGTTTAAAATGAAAATAACAATGAGGAAAATGTATTTGCTGGAAAAGCTTTACTCTCTGTTGCTGCTTTCGAAATTTATTTTTTTATTCAAACAGGGTTTTTTTTTATTTTTGGTCTATTCCTTCAGGAAGCTCAGTTCATAAGGCCCACACCAAGCTTTGAATATCTGAAGATATTTCCTAATGGGATTTAATTGAAAAGAATGTGAATTAATGACTCGAGGTTCAACTCTGGAAAGAAAAAATAGGCTAGAATGTATACCCATATCAAAGCTTTATAACAATACTTACTGTTACGTCTTTATTAATACTGTACAATACGTACTGTAAATATATACAAATAAAAAGCCAAGTAAAACGAGTTTAATATTTCACTATTAACACATTTCAACTAATTTAGGTTCCAGTAAGCCAATTATTACATAATAGAGGACAAAATAGAAAAGTGATAAAAAGTTAGATGAAAATTGACACTTGGTAGTAATTTAGCGATGTGTGAAGTATGTGACCACATTTACTCGTATAGCCTGGGCAACTCATTTGAATGACCCTTAAGCTGAGGCGTGATTCAAATGCTGCATCCTACGAAAGGCTACATTCAAAGGTTTAATGTGTCGTGGTACAACAAAGGCTGTTCATTCGAAGGTGAAATGTTTCTTTCGATTGCTGAACAATGAAAAATACAACAGATAAATCCTTCATTTGTCCAGTCTATCAAAAGATTAATTGTGGGCCAGAAAATGCTAGATTATCCTTTTAAACTGAAGTTTTAGGTTTTAATTTAAATAAAAAATTTTAAGAAAAAACACTTTACAGTAGTTTGAATGTTATTGCTTGGAGGCGATTTTACTAATACTTGGTGGCATACCAAAATGAACTCATTTAAGCATGCTGTGAACCATGTTTAGTACTCATAGTGTTGGATATAACTTTTTACAAACATTACTGGCAGCTGTCACAGTTGCTAGGCAGCAAGATCAATACACTGTAGGCTAGACCATCCCATTTAACAACCCTTGGTTTGAACTTCGCAGTCTCCGAATGCATGGCCTTCATCACAGTGTTAGCCTAGCAACTTGCTATTACCAAACTCTATTTAAACCAGGCGCACCTTGCATGCAAACAGTTATTTGTGTGGTGGTTGCTTCTGCGTACAACGCTCTGAATCAGTCATTTAGGAGGTAGATTGGAAGGCAGGTTTTGGAACAGAGCTGAGCTATCTTGACTGTGAGGATCTATTGTTCTCTATCCTGAACAGCTACAGGGTTAATATAATGACAAGAGTAGACATCTTAAAAGTTCAATTTAGAGATTGGAGGACATCTTTCAGGATGGAGAAAGAGTGGTAATGGAGCATGACAGGACACATCCATTTCACAGGAGACAGCGGAAAGAGAGAGAAAGAAAGAAACAAAGAAAGACAAATGTAGCAGCGTTCGTGTTGTCTACTCCACCAGGTATGTGACCTTTTAGCACTAGCTATATATAGCCCAGAGCTAGAGGGGAAAAAAGGCAGGTTTTGTCCTCTCCCTTTCTTTCCCCGCCTCCTCTTTCCAGGTCTCTCTGACATGTGGTCAATTCCAGCAAAAGCAAGTCTTATTGACAGGCTTAAATGAGATTGCTTCCGCTCATCTATCTTGAGTAAAGATCCATTGGCGTTCTTCTTTAGCCACAAGTACACGATGCACACCAGGCTGTGATTTACAACACAAACCCATCAGCTGACATCCAAAGCCTTTCAGTGGACGTCTCTTTTCACACAAATCATTTTTAAAAACAGTTCATAAATCACTTGATACCTGATAGCCCATATAAGGCACTGTTCCAGGAACAGCGAGACAGAAGAAGCATCTTCATCACATTAATTTAACAGTGGGACGGTACAATGGTGGCATGAACTTTTCAGCATTAGGCTACTATTTGTATTGTTCATATTTGGGGTTAGGGACTTGAACAAACCCTTAACCGCACATGTCCACTGACGCGTAGTAAGCAGGCATGAGCGCGTGTTTCCAATTCATTCTTTATGGGCAGCAGGCTTGTGCAGGGGATTGTAGGATTGACAGCAGAGCAGAGCAAATTGACAAATTGAGAAAAGTCTGCAAATGAGAGCTAAAAAAAGCAGGGTAGCATCCATTTGCTGTGGTCAGTCACAGACCCGGAACACCTTAGCAATGACTATCGGTTTAGGTAATGGTTCTCAGCTAATGCAGAGAAAATACCATACTAAAATACATTGCTTCCAATATTCAGCTCCAGAGTAATGACTCTTATAAGCAGGTTCTTAAAATGATCAGTATAGTGCAACACGAATAGACTAATTCCCAAACAAATGACTAAGAACCATTGATATTAATATATTATTATTATTTTTTTTTTTCCTCACTTTAGTTTGACTTTCTCCACCTCAGAAGATTACACCATAATTACAGATACTGTATATAATAATTGAAAAATAGTAGAATGATTAACATACCTATTCTACAAAGATACAGCAATATTGTTGCTTGTTTAATATATGGTTAATATAAATCATTTATATGTTATTTTCTTCCTCGAGGTCAATTATTGGAATAGCTATCTCTAAAATAAAGAAATAATAACATTAATAAGCATACACTTTAAGGTGTTAATTACATGTGTTAGGTGTTTCAGGTGTTAGTTACTTACTATATAGTTATGGTTATGATTAGGATTAGGGTTTGGGTTACTTGTATTGAATTATGCATAGTTCATTTTTTATAATTGTAACATGTATCGTGTAACAAATGCACCATGAAACAAAGCATTACCTAAAAAGAAATGGGTAAGAAGTGAGCACAACTGCTTTAAATGTAGTTATCGTTATAACAAAACAATTTAAAAAATAATTTCTTACAAGTACTAAAAAATGTTGTCAATGAAACCTACAAGTAACCAGAATCTTTAGAACTAATAATCAAAATCATACGATTCCAATCCCTGCTTGTAACACCCTAGCGAAGACTTGTGCGTGTACATCAAATCCGGTTAACGTAGCGTCTGTGGTTTAAGAGTTCTGAATGGAGGGGTGGGGTTTGGCTGAAAGTGGCTCTCGAGTCTACAGCAGCTCCAGAGCGATCAGAGGCAAGTCTGAGTGTGAGCGACAGACGCCAACAGATCTGGGATTCCCCAGTTTACTGATTCTCCACACGTTCCCGACTCTCCTCCGCCCACTCTCTCCCTCTTCTCTCTTTCTCTCTCATCCTTTTACAAGATAAAGGTGAAAGTCATGATGCAGTGGGAGACCACAGTTGTTAGGTAACAGCCTGCGAAGCTCCCTAATGGCTCACATTGACGGTTTACGGCCACATCGCTCCACAGGTGCATCCATACTGCGTCAACACACTCGAACGCACATACTGTATGCACGGCACACACAAACAATCTTCACGCTGACCTCCAGTGGGGTGTCTGCACTCTAGATGCCTGCAAGCACACACTTGCTGTTTACCCATAATGCAACAGTAAAGGTCAAATGCTATAAACTTCAGCCTGCTATTCCTAGAACCCCACAATATTTATGATCGTCTCCATCTACTATGCCTGCTCTGAGTAGGTCGACAAAAAATACTAACGCAGCCAATTTAACACTTCCTCATGCAGAAAGCTGAAGTAAAAGAGAAAGCGTGAATGCATGTGTGTTTGGTGGGAGGTCTTTATGATGGGCTTCCGACAGTTCGCAGCAGCAGAGAAAATGTCCCCTGTACGTTTTTACTCATGAATGATTAATCTTTTCATGGCCGTATCGGCAATATGGCTTGAGGTTTAAAAGACAAGATCTTTTAAACCTCCATCCCACTTAGACTGCCATAATATAAACCTGTGTGTCCTGTGGGCTTGACCTCCTTAAAATAAATGCCCAGGTTCAGCCACCAGGGAGGATCTAGCTGCAATATTTCTGCTAGCATTACTCAATCAGGACGGATTGCACCAACCCACCATCACATGATTAAATACCCTAAAGAATCCTGTGATGCTGTAATAGATCAAAGGAAACGCAATCAACGAAGCCATCTGTCCACCACCTTTTTCTGTGTCCTGTATTGGGGCGTAGTATTAGCGCTGTACTGTACAAAAGCATCTGTGCGGAACGCTCCTGTTTCTGTAGTTTTAGCATTCTGGCAGGGTTTACACAGCTAAATGAATGACTGCATCAGATCCACTGATGGTTTCTCTGCCAATAAGGATCTAAATAAGCCAGAGAGTGATATAAGAGAGTGGGTGGATCAATCTTAAAGCGCACATTCAATTAAAGTTACTCACCAAAGTGTTACAGTGGATCCAACAACTGAGAGCTGTCAGGAAGGATAGCTACTACTGAACGCTGTCTAAATATTAGTCTGCTCTGATTCTTGAGGTAAGAGACGGGATTACTGTAGCTGGGTTTTCTCTCTTTCTCTGCCTGTACTGTCCTGTCGGTTCTTCTCTGTCCTGAAATTTTTTTTTTTTTAAAAGATGCCAACTGATTGATGTGGCACAGTGTGTATAGCAAATAGTGGATGGGTTTATTAGTGGACAGGAGAGTTGATACATTTTTCACAAAAGGAAAGTTGTAAGACCCTGGTGTCATGTTCAGCTGGAGAAAGTTGGTTTATGTTTATGCTCAACAAACTGCATTTATTTGCCTATAATAGATGCAATACATGCATCTTTGTTAAATAAAATTAATTCTAATTGTTTTATTTTACCCAAACATTTTAAACAGTATTATGTATCTTTTAGAATAAATCTTTTCTAGTTAATCTGCTGAAAATGTGCATTTTAATAATTGTAAACCTTTTGTAATTAACTTGACACATGGCATAATGTCATGTTAATTGTTTCATAAAATCATATTTATATGAGTTTTGCCTTATAGCTCTTTCTTAAATTAATTTAAAATAAATAAATAAAAAATGTATAAATATAGTTTCACACCTTCTCTCAGGACTTTTTGCTATCCAAAACACTAGTTTCTTTCTGTAGCATCTTTTCAACGTTCGTTTTCAAGGTGCTTTGCCTGCTCTCTCACAAAACGCACGTAATAGTAAAGCCTGAATGTTCACCATCTAATGAATGTGTACAATCCCTATAGACAAATGAGATTTAGCAGAAGAGAGGAGTTATTGATCCATCGGTCTGATGTAGTTTACACCAAATAGCTGATCAAAGGTCATCTGCTCTAACATGTCCTTGTGGGAGGTAACACATCTGGTCCATGAGAAATAAATTGGTGCACAGATAATAACACAATGGCAAACCCAATGTATATCAGATTTTATGGGTGTACCAATAATAATACTATTAATAATTCATCATTGCATGAGAGCCAAAAGCTCCTGCATGATTAAGAAAATTTCTCTTAGCAACTAGAGACGCGTTTGCGCTGATGTAAAGGCAGACGACTGCTCTTTGACATAGACACCGTAAGTAAATCCTGTGACACAAATTACAAAGACATAATGAGAGCTATCACTAGATTCATTTCCATTTTCTAGACCTATGAGTTACTCATTTGTCACTCTGGATGAAAGGCTCCAATAAATGAATTAATGTAAATGTACTCAAGCCATCAATTACAGGCAACCTAGCCTATGGAAACAGGAACTGATTCAGGGTGGTCTCAGTGTGTTTTGGGACTGTATGAGATGGATGAGGTTTAAATACAGCAGGAATTATCAGAGGGGCCGATTACGCAAACTCCCTGGAGAAAGGTGATGCTGAAAAATGGCACAGTTGAGCTTTGATGATAATTAAATTCTAAGACTACAAAAGCCTTTACTTTTTGTGGTAAACACATCAATCTACAAATGAAGATAAATAAAGCAGAAACTGTGGGGGGGGAACAAATTTAAAATCATAATTCTATACACAAACAAATCTTTAAAAATGGTAAGTTAGGAAATAATGTAATAAATAATGTAAATATAAATATTTTAGACATTTTTGTACATGTTTTAAATAGTTTTTGTCTTATATGAATGTGCTTTCTAAAATTCTTTAATCAACAATCAGCACTTTACTGCCATTCAATAGCTCTGTATTTCACAATAACAGACGCAGAAGACTATAATAAATTCATGACCTTCACATAATTAGGTTTGTTTAAGAAATCATTCTTTTTTTCTAAAGGACTAGCTGTAACTTAATTTGCAGCTGCATATCACCCCTTTATGCATGCGCTCACTGAACAGTTCACACTTTTTTTTAACACTGGCTTCACCCTGGCACCATTCCACATTTATTGGATGTGAAGTTAAACAAAAAACTAAAAGCATTTGTCATGCTAGCTGTCTAGCTGCAATGTGGGAATCAGTCAGGATCTTATTGTCCAGCCATTATGAGCAAAACACATTAACTCCCCTCCTCTCAATCTCAAGACCCCAGCCAAAAGTTACAGCCATAATGAGGAATGGCCAGAGACATTTAAAAAGCAATAAAAATAGCAAAGTTAATAATAATAAAAGTTAACTTTAGTGCATAACATTATTTGGAGTTCACTGACTTTTCACATTGTAGACAAAAACATCTTCAATGGGAGTAAATGTGAGTATCTTTAAGTGTGAGTAAATGACTGAACCATAAAGTTGTTTAAACTGCAATATTCCTTTAAATGTTTGGACTGGTGTATGTGTATGCGTGTGTGCTTTCTGGAGGCCACATAGAAATATAATATGATTTGCAAGAATGAGCTGTATGCATGGCGACAGTTAAGGTCAATCCCGCAACCTAACCTGTAATCGTCTGACTCCTAGACAGGGACGTTCATTTATCAAGTCAAATAGTGGCCGCAAATGACTCAGACTTTTCTCTGGAGTGGTGAGGGGGGAAAAAAGGGCACAATAGAACAAAGCATATGATATAAGGCGTGATATAATCCCGGTCGGGCTGCAGTAGACGAGCTGAATTCAGAGAAGGAAAATGATTCATAAGCACTCCTCTCCGTGCCGCTTCATTCATCGTAATTCATATTGAAATATAACAGAACTCAGCATCCGTGAGCAAATCAATACATCTCTGCACCTCGAGCCAAAGATGGGACAGACGGCAGGAGGTTAAGAGATGTCCGCCACAGGAAGAAAATATAAGAAGAAAAAAAAAACTATAAATTAACTTAGGCTTTATTGAGCTTCCTCAATTATTCAACAACTGCTCTATTAAACCCCAGGGGCCTTTAAAGATACTGTATGAAGATGAGGGAAGCATTCTGAGCGGTGTTCACTTCCAGGTCTCAGCACATCTGCTTAACGACAGCTCTCTCTTCACGCCGTAACCCTCAGGAGGCTGCCGTTAAGAGACTTGCTTCTTTTATCTGTGCGCGGCTGATGTATGGCACTTGTACGTCCTTAGCTACGCGTATTTCAGCGAAGCGAAGCTAGCGAGCAGGTATCCCGCAAAAACACCAGCTTCGCCACAGGAACCCGTTCCGCTGAAAAAAATAAATGCTGCCTGATATGTGGCGCCAGATGCTGATTTAGCGCACTAGCGGGGCAGAGTTCTAAGGGGAAAGAGTGGGGAGTGAATAGGGCATTAAATCATAAGCTGCGCTCAAGGTTTCAGAGCGGTGGAGATGAAGAGAACTACTGTTAAGGTGGGAGAGAGAGAGATGTCAACTCGTTTAACCTCCTAGTGGGTTCTCATGGGACCGTCAAGCCTCCACCTGCACCCGCAGCCTCTGAAGTGGGTGGCACGCTTAGCTGGAATGCATGTGGGCAGCAGGCTAAGTGTTGCTATGGGTAGCACATAACCTACTGACCTGCTGGAAACCACGTGAAGCCATCCTATAACTCCCAGCATGCACCTGTCACATCACCGCCCCTGCAGCCAGGACAGTGCTTCGTAAAAAAAAAAAAAAGAACTCTCAGCATCTTAGCTCACTCAAGTACGCCAAAGTGAATGGCTTTGATCATCGGGCTGGTAAAAGCATCAACAGTTGCCATTATTTATGAAGCAGAGATGCTGTTAAATGTATAAGGCCCTGCTGAGGTCCTACATTGGTTTGGGTTGGGGAGTCATTAACTGAAAGTAGTGCTGCTACTCTATTAATCGTACTATTTACTGACTACTGTATTTGTAATAAGCAGGAAAGTGTTTTGAAAACCGCCGAGCTAGAGTACATTTTCTAGAATCTACTTTGACTAGTGTGAAAAGACACTGAATTGTATATAGGTGAGTGAATTGAGGTTTTGTATGCTAAAAGGTGTCAAATGTCTTTTTGTCATGTGAAGTATTTGGAAATAACGCTTTATTTTATTCAATCAGTAGATTTAGACAGTTCATTGAAATTAACTGGTTTAAAATTTGTTTTAAAGATCAAACTTACCAAAATACTGTTCATCACAACATAACATAAATTAAAATATGGTTATGTACAGCTGCATTGTACACATACACACACACATAAGCTGTGGAAAAAAAGTCATGCAAGCTGATGAAAATGCTAATAAAGTATATAGCAGTTGATCTGTGCCATACACACAAACACAAAACACCATCATGGTAACTCAATAATAATAATGCAATAAACATGAATTTACTAACACAAAATGTAACATAAATCACTACTGTATGTTCCTGATAAGAACAAAATTAAGAAGAAACATTTCAAATGGAAAACCATCCAATGTGTGACGATCAGTGTTGGGTGTAACGCGTTACAAAGTAACTGTACTGTAATAACGTTACTGTAATAATATTACTTTTTTCAGTAACTAGTAGTGTAAGGCATTACTTGTCTTAAAATAGTAATATTATTACAA
>JAUMHQ010000063.1:12544040-12555073 GCA_032361165.1 Enteromius paludinosus
AGGGCACTACTATTTTTGAGAGTAATATGTAATATGTAATATATTACTTTTTTGAGTAACTAGCCCCAACACTGTTGACGATCAAGCTGGAGTTGCCAGCCCAGCTCACTGATTGGCACTCCAGCGTCAGACTTGTGCTCTGTGTTTTGTGTCTCCGTTTCATGCCTGGACTTTTTATCAAAAAACCTGAACTCATGTCACCGCCCCCTTGTCTGTTGCCATAGCCGTTCATTGCAAGTCTCCACCTACTGACCTAGTTCCTGGTGTATAAAGTTATCAAGTTGTTATGGTCATTGTGTTTGGAGTTTTCCTGAGCGTTCTTTGTTTCCATGTGTTCCCCTCTATTGGATTTACTGTTATCAACCTTCGCTACGTTTTCGACCACCTTTGTCTCTGCCTTTGACATCAGCTGAATGAACGGTCAACTAGGGTTCAGCAAACTGTTGTTATCAATGTGAACTCAGAGACTTGTCTTTGCCCCGCTGGCAGGATTATAAACAGGGACCGGAGACCTGTCTGCGTTCGCTGTTTCAGTGCGGACGCCACATTGATGGGTACGTCACAGATTTCATTGCTGTATCTGATCATGTGCATGTCAGTGAGAAGAGGATCAAGCTGTACTTCTTGTCAGGATTAGATCTGGAATTGCGCGACCTGCCCGAGGAAGATCCCACTTGGACTTTAGGGCAGCTTATAGACTTTGTGCTTTTGTGGTGTGGGTCATCTTTCACCATGGGAGAGGTGGAGGAGGATGTTTGCGCTCGCGGCAATGGATTGACGAGTCGCCGCATCACGAACATCAGGCCGGAACCGATGCCCGGCTCTCGACGCCGTTTTCGCACAAGATAGCTGCCGATTGCAAGACGTCGCACAAGATGCCTGCTGATCGAGAGACGCTGCACAAGATGCCCGCCGATCGCGAGACGCTGCACAAGATAGCCGCCGATCGCGAGACGCTGCACAAGATGGCCACCACCACACACAAAAAGGCTGCCGCACCTGAGCCTGTGTGCAAGATGGCTGCCCAGACCAAGCTTGTACACCAGATGACTACCGCCCCTGAGCCATCACCCCTGTCATCTGCCGGCACGGACGTCACCCAAGTGTTCCCGGGCGTGGTGAGTGCTATCTACGAAGACTTCAAGGCTGCTCCAAGGTACGATAGACTGTCATCTTGTTTAATGGACTCCCCTATGATGTCAGTGAGGGCGGCTGGGGTGCTCAGGATTCCTGCACGGACCATGGTAGAGGCTGTTTCTCTATCCACTGTGTTGCCTGTCGTGGCCATAGCCATTCTAAGTGTTTGGGCCGTTCATTGCACTCCTGAGTTCATTGCACTCACTTCTCTTTGGGCTGAACCCCCAGAACCCCTCAATGACTCTCTTTGACCAGTGAACTTTTGTCCTTCCCTGAGTTGGCCAAGGAGGCCTTGGAACTTTCAGCCTGCCCCGAATCAGCCATAGAGGCCGTTATTAAGCTTTTGCCCGGCCCTGAACAGGCCAAGGAGGCCTTTGAACTGTCTGCTCAGCTCAGGAGGGCTTCCTTGCTGTCCGGTCAGCCCAGAGGGGCCTCTTAGCCATCTGGTCGGCCCAGGAGGGCAGCTTCGTTGCCTGGTATGCCCAGGTGGGCTTCTCCGCCGTCTGACCTGCCCTGAAGGGCGTCTCCCCCGCCTGATCCGCCCAAGTGGGCTTCTCCACCATCTGCCCCACCCTGGAGGGCGTTCCTTCCGACTCCGAAGCCTGGGACGTCTGAAAGCCACCCCTTTGAGGGGGGGGGGGGCTATGTGACGATCAAGCTGGAGTTGCCCACCCAGCTCACTGGTTGGTACTCCAGCGTCAGACTTGTGCTCTGTGTTTTGGACTTTATATCAATTAACTCATGTCTCCGCCCCCTTGTCTGTTGCCATAGGCGTTCATTGCAAGTCTCCACCCACTGACCTAGTTCCTGGTGTTTAAAGTTCCCGTATGTCTGTGTGTAGCCACGGTTCATTTATTGTTATGGTCATTGTGTTTGGAGTTTTCCAGAGCATTCTTTGTTTCCGTGTGTTCCCCACTCTTGGATTTACTGTTATCGACCCTCGCTATGTTTTCGACCACCCTTTGTCTCTGCCTTTGATATCGCTGATTGCCGGTAACGACCCTGCCTGTTTCTACTCTGTGCCATCAATAAAAAGTTTGCATCTGAGCCCGCACGCCTTCTCACCTTCCTTCCGTGACACAATGTTATGCATTATACAGAATAATAATTTGTTCTATTTCACTTCTAGGAATTGTAGATTTAACATCATTTTACTAGGAGAGCAGTCATTCATATCACAATGATTTACAGTTCAGATGATTCACATGTACGTGTTCACATGTATATTTTATATATATATGTATATTTCCAGCAAATACAAGAAACTATGAAGACAGACTGATTTGATATAGATTTTGAAACAGTATCTCATAATATATTATATCACTATAGCTGACTACACCTCCTTTATAGTGACATCAGCAATCTCAAAGACATGGAAATGTGGCTTTATTCCTAATATATATTATATACATCATTGCAATACAAAATTACTCATGCTGTGATATAAGATTTTGGTCATACCGCCTACTCTCATATCGCACTCTTTCTGTAACATCATTCCCTCCCCCCACTTGTATAAAGCAGCTCTGGGCTGATGACAGGCAGAAGCCACTGAGACAGACTGAGAAAGCTGAGAGGAGTTGCCGGAAGAGCCTGACCTCAGGAGTACTGCAGGACTCACGGGGATTAGCTCTGGCCAGGGACGTTGAGCCGTGGCATTGCCAAGCGGGTCAGACAACTGAGAACAGACCAGTGGGGCATCTCTTTATTTCAGCTAGAAATCGGGGGCACCAGGTTTTTTAACTGTGGGACTCACACTAACTCCTTCCGAGGAAATTAAGGGATCCCATTACTTACTTCATACTTGCTTTTATTATTATTTTTTTTAAATAGTTGGATGGACTTGAAATATTTTCGTAGATATTGCAACTATAAATAGCATAAACCGTTAAACATATCTCAATTTATAATACAGTAAAATCAGCCTATTAATTGCGTGAGTTCACTATTCTTTGAACCTCAACAAATGATTTTAAAATATTTGTATGCCTCAAAAATGGTAGACAAATTGCTTTAGATGCTGTGTCAATGTTTATCCAAACAAAAAAAAAATGTACGTGTGCTAGAAACACACTTTATGTATGAATATCACTAATGAGCTCTCACTGGGGAAGAACATTTTACTATGGTCTGCTGAAATTCAGCACCATGGACAGCTCCAATAAGTACAAACACCTGCAGAGATGCAGAGCTCTCCTAACATCCATCTTACATTACTACGCCCTTCTTGCTGGCTGCAGAAAAGTGGGTTAAATACTTCAAACACATCGGAAAAGAAGTTGCTTCCTACTAGGGCAGAACAAAAGGATAATGCCAGCAAAATCAGCCCATATACCTTCATACAATGCTGCTATTTAGATGATGGTCCATAGAACTAGGTCCTGTCTCTCGATGTTACACAGCGTGGTCACAGAATTACTGTACGCGCATTCTGTCACTGGCAAATGACAAGATTTATGGACTTCATTATTTTTCAGAGCCAAAGAGACTACAGGCCAAGTTCTCCACATGTAGTTCTTACAACAGACAGAAACAGCACAGGAGAAACAGAAACTGTGCACACAAATGCATTTATTTTTTATACTACCATGGATGGATGGATGGACAAGCAGACAAACAGTACAAGTGACCCAAAAGTTTTTATAAATGTAATTTTACTGACATTTCTTTCTATAAAATCTTATGAGCTTATGTGCACACATGGCTCTGTACAGTGTGTTTGGTCAGTTGGAGACATCTCCAGTGGGAGAGCGCTCTTTAGTGCAGTCTGGACTGATAAGAAGCCGGAGATGTGGGGGTGGTGTGGGCTGGGTCATGCTGACTGCACTGAACTGGCACAAGGACTGATTAAGTTCAGTAGCACTGCTTGCAATCAATGGGTTCAGGAAATCATATGGAGTCCATTTTATCAAGCACTGTACAGCCACCACCTAACCACCAAATGTTTAACATGGGTCTAAAAGCACTAAGGTGATTTGGCAAGTGATGCAAGCAACAAAAGCAGCACCAGCTGCGGCCTACAGTAGTCTCAGGCTCAGACGCCCACAGTCCGCTCACTGACCATCTGATGCATATTGCTCACAAAACTGGAATGCAAGTTCTTGATTTGGAAAGCTCTAATCTGATTGGCTGACTTTTCACAACTTTCGGGAATAAATGCACAGCATAATTTTCAGATAGAAACATTGTGACTAGTCTATACACATATTCCATTACTTTTTTTGTGTTTTACATTAAGGATGATTATAGATTTTTTGTGTAGCAGTCTATTGGAGACATGTTGGCTAATATTGAATGTTCATTTTTGCATTTGATACACTGTCTAAACCTTAACAAATATCAAAATTAATATATTTTTTAGGGCTGTCAAATCGACTAATCACATCCAAAATATGTTTGTTTTTGAATATGATTTATATTATATATAAATATAATTATTTTACATATTAAACAGTAATATATGCATACAGTAATATACATACATACATATATATACACACACACACATTAATTGATTTGACAGCCCTTTTCATTAAAACAACTGATTTCGGTTTTTAGTGTTTTACTTTTACTTCATGAAACAGTTTACTAACAAGCAGCATTTAATAGGCATTTGTCAGCTACTGACTGTGAAATGAAAGCAATTCTTAGCTTAACGTATCAGTAACATAGGTGCATCTCTATTTTCTCAAGAACTGTTCATGCATACATCTGATAAGTGCTAAAATGGCACCTTTGTTTTATTAAACATAATAGCGCTATAGCTTTTTTCATTTAGCAAAATGCGTGATCCACATAACCCATACAACACACCAATCCAGCACAAGCTTTATAAAATCTATTTGCATGCAGTGTGGCAGAGTACAAATGATTCTACGGAAAGCCCTGAAATGATCTAAACCATGAGAGTCTGCTGAGTGAGTCAATCATTCGGAAAATAGTACACACACTTCACACAGAGTCACTGTTGTGCATTAGGGTGTAATATGCTATTTGAGAGAAGTACGGCATGTAAAAGGTGGCATAAAGATCATACACATCCTCCATTTAGCGATGAACATCCCCTCATTTACAGAGCAGCAGTCACATGGTTCCCTGCACTTCCTGCACTCCGAAGTGCACTTCTGCAGGTACGTATGAGAGCAAATTACCTCCGGTTTTTATGCCCTCTTAAAGCGGTATGATGCTTAGTAATGCAACTCATTCACATGATTGCTAGGCTTGAAAGTGAATGGGCAAAGTACAGAGTGATTAAGATCTCCACATTTGTCAGGATTACTTTCCAAACACGCAGCCAATGTAAATTACAACCGGACGCCGTGGAGTGACGGGGTTTTTTTTTGCTGTGGCTGACGATAAAACACTAAACCTAATTACACAGCTTTTGATACAGTACCACAGTAATTAGTACTGAACTATTCAGAAAACTTTTGGAGAGAAGCATTTTGGAGAGATGGGCTTATGGAGACAGAGAGACCAGGGCATGACTGGGGCAAGCCAGCAATCAGCTTGAAGGGGATCTTCCTCTAACTGAACAGAACATACTGCAGGCTCTTGACCAAAGTCCAGTGAGAAACGCAAAAGCTTTAAGCTCAAATTATGGTGCTTAAGACCGCTCTTTTCACTTATTCACTTCTATTTACACAAGCATATGGATGCTTTCTTGCTCAACACCAATCTGAGCAATTAAAGTGTTGTATGTTAGACTCCAAATTAACAAATTTTAGATGCACTTATCAGATATCCCCTGCTGAGTGTGTAGGGAGCAGTCAACACTGTGCAGGGACCCTGAGAATCGGAAGACAACTCTTGATTTTGCCAAGTAGGGCAAAAACATTCTTGGTGTTGGAATCGTATTTCTTTAAACCAGGACTGGTTTGGGCCATTCTTTTGATTTAACACTACTTAAATGTTCAGGTACAGGTTAACGATAGGGTTAGGATTCTGTTTGATGGGAATGCTGTTCTAGGACCAACAAAAGATGCTGATCCTGGAACATGTCCAACTTGGCAAAATCACAGTCACCATGTGGCACTTGTGTCACAGTGCCACATTACACAAGAGCATACGAGTGCACAGATGCACAGTGGATGTGCTTTCCCTGTCCCTACTGCATGTTGGGATGTCACACTAGATTCAGTGAGTCAATGCTAGAAAAAGCAGGCCTATAGGCATTTATTTGAGTCACATATATGAGTCTGACTCAGCAGCATAATCTGACTTCACTTGCCCGTTCTTATGGAGGGATGGAGGAGTGATAATTGTTACTGCAGGCACATTTTCTTGCTGTACATTATTCATTTTATACAAAAATGATGATGAAATGTTTCAAGCTACAACTCATTTGGAATTTAAAAAGCATTCTACATTCAGTTGAATGGAGCACAAACTTACACCACATCATACACTGATATTTAAAGTAAATTAAAATGGTAAATAAGTATAATGTATTATAACAAAGTCATTAATGATTTAAGCACCTGAAACCTCTCATAAAAGTACAAAATAGCTGCTGCAACAAACAAATCTAAGGAAATAATTAGAATCTAATTTGGCCATTCCTATGTCCTCATTAATATGCATTATTTAAATGAGGTAGATGACTCAAAGCTGCTGTTTGTATTTTTTCTTCTAACCTAGCTTAATTTGAAGGCACAATTTAATTATAAACCATTAAAAATATATATGTTGACTTCCCCAATACTGTAAATGGTTCTGTGGCACTCTCAACATTGCTTTGTTTATTTGAGCTGCATGACACAGCAACTTCTGTTCAACCAATGACATATGTTTGGGTTGGGACTATTAGCGTCTTGAATTAATAGTAATACTGCATTTCCATTTGTGGTCAGAAATTACAACTCATCTAAATTGCACAGAATGACCGCACATGTAATTTAAAGAGATCTATGCTGCAATGAAGCCAATATAAGTCATTAACCACAGCCAACGCTCAAAGAGAAAAAAAAAACATTTCAGAAATGCTCAGTTTGTCAGACATCACAGCCAACGTCTAAACATTCATAAATATTCAGCACAGCTTCTCAGTGAGCTATAACTGCTCCACATCTCAAGTGTCGTATTTAATATGGGTTTTCTTTTCCAGTCTGAAAGGAAACAGTGGCATCTGTCCTTAACCGTTCTAACTGTAAGAAAAGCATTACAATTTACACTTCTGTAAAACGCTGATTACACCTGGGGAATGGAGCGCAAGCAAAAAACAATGAGCGTCTACAGCCTTCTCCCACAAAACATCTCCGTTCCTCAACGCACCCACAGGAGATTCAGTGTCATCCTCACCGTGGAAACAGACCTTTAACTAAACCCCAGCGGTGAAGAGACACGTGCCCACAATCACCCCTTTTTCTTGAGCTCAGCTCTTTCAACAAGCGTTAAAAATAAATCACGCACTTAAATGTTTGTTCACAACGCCATCTGTTCATCTGTGTCTAATGTGTGTCTGACGACGCAAGTAAATGTGTTCATGGGTAATTTAGAGAGATGTTTAAAAACAAATGCCGTGCTTCCTGTACACGTGGCCTAAAGAGGAGGGCAAAGAGGCAGGACAGGATGGGGCAGCTGTCAATCGCTCCTGTGGGGAGGGCATTATGCATGGTGCGCACATCCTGTGAGGATTTCATCACGCCTTTTGGGAGCATTACACACATACACACTGTTATGGAAGGAAAAGAGTAAGCACACCTGCACCATTACTCTGTTTTAGTCATTAAATTGCAAATTATTCAGATTATGAACTTACAAGAGAAAGAAAAAAATTTGAATGTAGCACTTTTCAGAATGTTAAAAATTATTTAAGTAAGTGTTGATGAGAGAGGAAAAAGAGAGAGGGATGCTATTAAAACAGAGTCCTGTGGAGCTGCAGTTAATGTAGGTACAGGTGATGTATGTTCAATCCCAACCTGTTATTTTGTTCCTGTTCTCTCTCAATAGCCCAAAATAACATAAAGAGTCTACTTATCCCATCATTGACTCACTGTACATGAGTCACTGTGTGGCACAGCAAGAACAGCAGAATTTTCTCCACTGGGACATTTTCAGGGTGTGGGCAACTCGCAGCAAAACAGATATGACCATAGCGATGAGGCCAAAACATGTTAAAAACAGCCCTGCTAAATTCACTTTAGATGTAGTATACATCTGCGGTACTAATTTGCTGCTTATTAATAGTAAGGTAGTTGTTAAGTGTGGGTATTGGATATAGGATTAGGGGTGTTGAATATGGTCATCCATAATATTTGCTTTATAAGTACTAATAAACAGCCAATATGCTAGAAATACACAAATGTTTTATGCAAGTTAATAGTAAGAACTGGTCCCTAAACTAAAGTATTTCCATAATGGTCCACAATAGATAAACATGATTATATAGAGTTTAGACTGATATATTGTTTTATCTTTGCATTCCCAGTTGTGGATATAGAATAAATCTAATAAATCAATTCATTTAAGTTCATAACCTTCAAATTGACTGGTTCAGAGACCATCAGTAAATCAGTAGGTGGCAACAAGTGAATGTCTTTACTCAAAAACACAGATTCATTCAGAAGTGACAGGAAATGAGTCATTGAATCAATAATTTAACCAGTTTCTATTTATAATTAGGAACACAACCAGTCTAAATTTAGAATTGCATGCTACCTTGCCACTCTCACTATTCTGAAATCTGAAGATATGTTGGATATAATAAAAATGGTATTCACTTTTTCAAACTCAGCCATTGTCTTCATGAAAAAACCTTGAGTCATTCAGAAAAAAAGCACCACTCCTGCTGGCCTGTCCCAATACCCACACTTGTATTCTTAGACACTTGAGAATGCATACATGTGACAAGAAATAAGCCTCAATCTCCTTGACGTACACTATATCCAAACATTAGCACTTCGGAGCTGTATCAAGTTCATCAACTCACGTACCCTAAAATCACGAGTTGCCAAAGGAAATCTTTCTAGTGCAAGAAATGTAAAGCAAAGCAGAAAATCAAAATGTAAACTGAAACATTCTTGTATTTTACAACGCTATATAAATGTGTCCCATCAGTTAATCAGAAGTTCTACACACACTTGCAGTCTTCATGCCCTCTTGATTACTTGGTCAAAATGTCGCAATCAGTCTAAACGTACTGTTTATTGAACTGAAGAATAAAATCAATGTCACTCACAATCACGCTGTTGGTCTGCATATGTTAACTTGTCATTTCTCTTGCTGTGCTGCTGTAAATTGAACACTCTCACTGTGTTCACCGTCAAAAGAACTTAACGCTCATGAGCATAAAAAAAATACATTTTCAGTATTTTTCTAAATGGAAAAAAATGACTACCAACCCTAATGCTAAATAATTCAATATTATTTTATATTAGTTCACATTCATCATTTCTTTGTGATGGCAGTGCTGCTTTTCACCAGAAAATACTTGGAGGCTTCAAACACAGGGGCAAGGTTAAGTGCTACTCCAAAAAAGCAGTGCTTATCAAAAGCTCTTATCAAAAACTACAGAAGCTAAAATGCACGCACCTCACTCTAAAAACAAACATACGTTCTTCCAAGGAATTGAAAATAATTCTGTCCCTATGCATCCTGACTAAACTAAGCATGCATCATTTGGAATTGTCATGTTGGAGAGTCATGAATAAGTCATGAAGTCAGTAATAAGAGGTTTGTAATTCCCTAGCAGTCACTTATCATTAGCGAGCTGAAAGTGAAAACAGCATCAGACTGCAATTAACCGACATGTAGCTTCTGCTACTGTAAAACATTTGCGACAAACACATTTTTTTTTCCCCCAGAAATGCCATTGCTTTTTCACCTTATCTTTGGTACACACAGACTGGCAGAAAATGTCCTGCTGAACAACTCCATTACTCTTATAAACAAAGGCATAACAATGGTCATAAAATAACAAACAGGAGGGATTAGAATTTCACGTTGTACTTTTGCTGCTGACTGTAAATCCATACCGAACGTATCTTGGGGCAGTGGCTGTTGGGTCGTTTGCTGACACATGCATTTGTGGCTGTTAGAGATGGCTGTAATGGAGAGAAGAGATGGAAGCTGAGGTGCTACGATAATGACATCCGTAATTGGATTCTGCACAGATCTTAGCATTTATCCAGAACTGTGATTTTCAAAGGTTGGCCAGGGTGCCAGCGCTCATGAATTAACAAATATCATTATCGGGGACGAAAATCAAGTAATGCGTGTTACACAATCAGATTACGCTGCTTTTTTTATACAATAAAAATATAGTAAATAATAAGACAGAAAGTAAAATTACATTTGATCTATACTGTAAAAAATAAGTGTAATTTTAACAGTAAAATCCTGTAAAAACCTGTTAATTTTACAGTAAAATGTTGTTAATTGTAGTTTTTTTAGAAGTAATTAGAACAAATCAATGTAAAATTTACAGATAAAAACTGTAAACTGATATTCCCACAATTCCCTGCGTGACACTCCACATTTGGAAGTATTTTTCTTAAGTAATCATGCTTTTTTATTAGTTTCTGTTATCATTTCTGTACATTTGGGCTTTAGGTTACATCTTCTGTTGTTTAATGAATGTTTATTGCATTCTTTAAGTGTCACGTGTGTTACTATGATGGTGTTTTGTGTTTGTGTGAATGGCTCTGTGCTCCTTCTATATATTAGTCTTGAGGTGGAGCTACTTGTGATGGGTTTTGAGTCTTCACGTGGCTTTCTTTTTTTTAGCAATTGCGTTATTATGGTGCTTGTCAGTATGTAAAAGGGATAGTTCACCCAAAAATGAAAATTAGATGTTTATTTGCTTACCCCCAGGGAATCCAATATGTAGGTGACTTTGTTTCCTCAGCAGAACACAAACGAAGATTTTTAACTTTAACCGTGGCAGTCTGGTA
>JAUMHQ010000063.1:12555173-12573599 GCA_032361165.1 Enteromius paludinosus
TCTTAAGACACGAAACGATCGGTTGTTGTGAGAAACTGAACAGTATTTATATAATTTTTTTACCTCTGATAGACAACCTTGTCCAAACCGTCTCGGGCTTCCCTGTGTACGCGCTTTGGCGTAGACTGCGCAAACCCCCGGAAGTGATCTGTTGTGAACTCGCGCTTTGGAGACGCAAACGCCAAATACGCATGCACGCGAACGCCGGAAGTGATCTGTTGTGAACAGCGTTTGCGTATCCTACGCTAAAGCACGAGCTCGAGACGGTTTGGATGTGGTTGTCTGCCACGGTTAAAGTTAAAAATCTACGTTTGTGTTCTGCTGAGGAAACAAAGTCTTGGATGCCCTGGGGGTAAGCAAATAAACATCCAATTTTCATTTTTGGGTGAACTATCCCTTTAAAGGTACAAAACAGATTTTAACAGGAGTGTGCGTTCTTGAATTTACTGGTTTCCATTAAATGTTCTTGTTATTAAATTACCGTTTTATACTGTAAAATCTACGGGGTTTTTTACAAAATTATTCTGGCAACCACAGCTGCCATTTTTTTTTTTTGTAAAAATTACTGAATATTTTTTTTACAGTGTATTTTATAATACTTCAATATCAAGTAAGACTGTGACTGATATAGTTTTGTGACTAAGAATGTGCAAAACTACATCTTTTCAAATTCAGTTAGTGAGCCGACATGTAATGTATAGGAAGTGTTGGAACAATTGTGTATTCACCTTAGTTTTAGCACACATACAATTTTTAACCTGAATGTACACTTTCGGTTATTATGTACAAAGATGGTCTGTTAAGCTGCTTTAGATTGGAGACTGGTATATTTTTGGTGAATTCTTTAAACATTAACACTGTTTTGTGCAAATACTTTTACGTTTTAATTTACTTTCTTTGCTATTCTTCTAGTTATTAGTCGATTGCTGCTAATGAATTAGAGGTATTGCATAGCCACAGAAAATGGCTTACATGGGCAAGATATGGTTAAAAACAAAGATTTAAATAAGTAGGCCAGAGACCAGAAACATCATGAGCTGGCTTTGGTGTTACGGACAGAAGTTTATATAATGATTTGAAAGAGAGCAATTGTGTTTTATCTCTGTGCACAGCGCCACAGATCCAAGACAAATTTCCCTTCAGGGACAAAAAAATATATTCATTTCAGGTTATTTAAATATATTCCAAACTTCACAGCAATCATTTCAGTATTTGTTGTAGATAAAAAACTCTTTATTTCAGACGGTTGGGGAAAATACAGTCGCTAGAGTAAATGTGGAGCGTATCAAGCACAGACAGCTCTGTTGATTATAATGAGGCCCATCTAGTTTTGTTCCGACAACAGTGTTACTGTCCAGCGTAGACACATCATGAACCATGACTTTCTATTTATCCAATTTAGCACCAAATACACTCAAAAAAATTTTTCCAAGGCCTCACAAAATAGTCACACTGTTCTATGCACTACACAAATGAAAAAGCATTACACCTACAGTACAAACACGTAACATTGTTGAACAAAATGTATTGGCTTGAAAATAGCCGAGATGGGCAGGTGTGTGTGGTACAGTCAGTCCAGGTCATAATAATACACTCTTGTTTCATCTAATGGCTCTGGATTATGTCCGGCAAATGGGGCTTGGATTGGATTAACAATATTTAGGAGATGAACTCCTTTTTCATAACAGATGAACCACAAAATGCTGGGATAAAAGAGCATCTGATTACAGCGTTTAAACGATAAAATATAAGAACAAAAAAAATCAGAGAAATACGATTTCAAAGCGTGTGTCTATGTAAGGCCAGCATTTAGTAAGGGTTATGTGAGGGTGTTAACAGCAGACAGCGGGGTGATTCACACCCGGGACTCGGCACCCTCAAGTCTCACTCAGCACCACGGAGCCATCAATAGTGTGTTATCAGCCCCCATCAGGTGACATGCCTATTCTTAGAGTTTCCATTCGGTGCACAGAGAAACATCCCACCCAGAGCAGGTGCCTGCAGGACACAGGCGCTCAACACCATGACTGTTATACGCACACAAACACCTGCATGTTATGTGCAGACACTGATATACACTTACAGCCTACAAGGTGACAGTAAGAAAATGTTAATGCGCTGTGTAAACGTGTGTGTGAGCATGTAAGAGCGATCTGTGTACTGGACTATGACTTCCTCTCTCTCTGCAGGGCTGACGTCACCTGTGCGTGCGGTCTCTCTGGTCTAGTTAAAATGAGCAGATCTCTGTCAGGAACCAGATCAGTAGCGAAGGTAACTTATTATTTACAGACACTTTCCACAAATAGCATTCAAAATAGGACACTTAAAATAAAAATCATTGAAACGTTCAGCGAGGGGAGGTAATTAACCTTCTGAAAATATTTCTTGCCAACCTAATTAATTTGAATAAATATTACAGTGTAAGAGTGGTTTTATTACCCATTTGACAAATCTGGTGTCTAAATACAACTAAATTACAGTTTAAATCAATAAACATTTAATAAACATTTCAATGACATGCATAAAATGCAAACAGAAAAAAATTCATAAACGTGAAAGTTGAATAAATGGTTATTTTTAGCTTGAGCTTTTGAAAAGTTTCCAACAATTAAAATGTAAGAAAAACAAAGTCAAATTAAGTTTAGATTCAAATATATATATATATATACACTTTATATATATACTTTATATATTCAAATATGAAATCAATTATAAATTTTGGGGGGAATACATGAATGCATAGTGTTAGCACATAATACCCCCATTAAAGAGAAGTAACATTCTTTAAAATTGTGTCAAAAATTAATTAAAAAATAAAATAAATAGTAATAAAAAAAGGCTAAATATATATGATATATTTTGTAATATTATTATTATAAATACTATATTTAACTGATTTAAGCCATCAGTAATCACTTTTTTTTTTTGCTTTTATTTTTAACTGTTGGACGGAATTTAAAGGTACTTTTAATGCTAAATTATGTTAAATAACAGTCATCAAATGGATCTAACAAACTTCTCTATTCACAAAAAAGCCAAAAAAGAGTGCATCTAAATCACCAGTCCACAACACTGATGCAAAGTGTGGGTGGTGTAGGTAGTGCACTAGTGTAGGTTGTATACCTCCTCTCTGCTCCTGTCTACTCTCTTCATCCTCTCCCTTTTGTTCACTCACTACTGAATGATAGTAGCTGCTGTGCACTGGTGAACTGTGAGCAGCGCCGCCTCTTCACTCTGTTTATCCTACACAAGCAAGTTGCTCTCTGAGTTGCCCGGTTAGAGTAAACACTGTGTCTTTCTCATGGCCAATACTGTAAAACAAACAGCAGTATGGAGAACTGCACGGGCAATGTACTGTAAATGTGCTAACGCTTATCTGGGGAGAATTAATGTTTAATATTACTCCATCATTAAAAAAATTGGTGTCAGGAAGAATCTTTGATGTCTCACAAAGGTAGCATTTATATAACCCAAAACACTGTAATAAGAGCTGTAAAACATACGATTTAAAATATCTGCTTTATATTTATGTTTTCAAATGTAGTTCATTCTTTCTGAATTTTCAACATTATTAGTCTTAATTAGTCATTAGTGTCACATCATTCTTTAGAGATCATTCAAATATGTTGATTTGGTGCTCAAGAAACATTTTTTTTCCATCGTCAATGCCAAAAACAGCTGGACTGCTCAATATTTTTGAGAAAACTACAACATATATAATTTTTAAAGAGCCCCTAAATGCCTTTTCAAATATGATCTTTCATCATGTAGGTGTGCGTGAACATAAACTGTCTGCAAAGTTGTGACGCCGACAGTGCACGATAAATAAAGCTATTGTCTATCAAAAAAAGGAGTCGGCTCACATTCGCCTAAACGAGTCGTCAGCAATTCGAATCTTTTTTTGTTACGGCCACACTTCATGAAGTAATATATATGCATAATGTACGCCCAACGTTCTATGTTCTATCTCAACTTGCCCCGCCCACAAACAGTACAATGTCCACGTAGATTACATCAAGTCATTCAGTTATGGCAATGGCTGTTTTCCGACACAAGCTGTGGTGGTAGACCAATCAGAAAGGACTGCACCATCTGACCAATCACAGCAGTAAGGGCTAATGGAAAGGAGCCTTTAAAATGGCATTATTTGATGAATAGACCATTTAAAAGAACTGCATTTATTTGAAAAAGAAATTTGCATTTATCTGCATTTATTTGAAAAGAAAGAAAGAATATTATGCTCAATTAGTAGACCTGTCTGCACAAAACTACTGTACATTCCTCATCATTTTCTGTGGCTGCAAGACAATGATAATATACATAAACATCAATTACACATCCATTTTATTCAGCCCACAATCACCTTAAATCACATCACTACATAATTACAACTTCTGAATGAGTAATTAGAAACTTCTCAGGAGGCAGCAATATTTCACACCTGGTGAGAGCTGCTGGCCGTCCACATATTAGACAATCCCCACCTTTCTGCATCTTGAGGCCTTGGCTTAAGTTTTTTTTTTTTTTTGGTTTGTGGAGAAGCCATTCGGTACCATTAGGGTTGGGTGACGCTGTGTTCACACACTATGTAGGTACAAACTCCCAGTCATATTCTCTCAGATAAGCACGTGACCCTGTAGGTTACTGAACCTCATCTGGCAAACTCACAGTCACGCAGTCAGTGCTAATACACTCTGACACTAACAGGAGGGGGATAAATTGGTTTGATGTGTGGAGCACTCAAAGTGGAGGAAAGCTATCTGGGTCAAATTCTGCTGACGTCCTTCCACACTTCCTGCGCCAACCTGACCTGAGCAGACTTCGTTACACAAAGGTGGGGACAGCGCTGGTCACCGTTACGGCCGTCACACAAACTTCAGAAATATAGCAATATCACACAGGCATACAATAGAAGAGAACCAACACCTGCTTTCCTTGAGTCAGTTGCTGTTATTACATTCAACACTTACTTAAAGGTATAGTTCACCCAAAAATGAAAATTCTGTCATTAATTACTCACCCTCATGTCGTTCCATCCAAACACATAAGACCTTTGTTCATCTCCAGAACACTGTTACGTCCAAAGCCGTTTATTGTTGTTGCTGCTTCTCTCTCTCTCTCTCTCTCTCTCTCTCTCTCTTTTGTGTTTCCTCACAGAATCAGTGTCCAAAATTAAGATATTTTTGATGGTACCAGAAAGCCATCTGTCCCTTCATAAACAGCAATACTACTGAGATGATCCCAGATTCACAATGATCCAGACGAACAAAGGTCTTATGGGTTTGCAACGACACAAGGGTGAGTAATTAATGACAAAATTGTAATTTTGGGTTAAATTAACCCTATAATAATAGCTTACGGAACACTTTCATCATAGTATTAACAAAAACTGCCAAAGTACAATTTTGGTAATGCTTTCCTGTCTAAAAACAGCCAAATCTATTGGAAATGCCTCTTTATTTTCCTTTGGTTGAGTATGAAATAATTGAGCAACTGCTACAATGCCCTATTCACATTGTTCTTACATCAGCTGAGTACTCAAAGGCTCCACCTACTCCAATCTGAGATAAATGTTATTAGGCAGCTGAACAGAGTCGGGTGGGTGATATAGTCTCTCTACATCGCTCTGTTTAATGGAAGAGCTATTACTTAATGTGTAGATTATATAACAAAACGACTCAACAAGTTCTATCCCACAAGCACAGAGACGGACTCGAGCAGCCTTACTAATTAAAGAACCATTCACTTCTGAATAGTACCTGCAATGAACTGGCTGTTCACAGGCTGGTGTATAAAAGACCAGACAATCATTAGCACACTCAGAGAGTATGTTTCTGTTAGTATGCCGCTATATGGCCATGAATGTATACACTTAAACCATTAGAACTTAGGAGCCGTCTATTATAAACATATTATACATTTATTCACATTTAAAATGAGAATTTTAATGATATTTTCAAGTCAGGCTTTACACTACATTGTAAAACCAGAATCAGAGTAATCCTTGATTCTACTGTATATCCGTAGCAGTGAGATTTCATGCAGCCCAATAAAAACACATGCTCAAATGCTCAAACGCTTTTCTTCTTTTATAAATTATAAATAAATTCCATTCATATGATAGTTATCGATAGCTTACGATAGTTATTACAAAAAGTTCTTATTTGCTAGAAATGAACTTTATTATTTCGAAAAAGGCACCACAGAAATATATTCTTAAACTTCTCCTTTTGTGTTGCACAGAAGAACGTTTGTGTGAACTATGCCTAATCTAACTAAAACTCAAAAAAATTCCTGCAGGTGTTGCATGGATATTTATTTACATGATTCTGAAGCAACAGTTCATATCACGCACAATATTTCAACCTTTGAAAGATAAAATAACAGCTCTATGTCCCCAGCCTGTATACGTACAACATGCCTGGACTTGCCAGGTTGAAGACAATTAAAGAGCCAATTAACAGCATGCTGTGGAGAGCGGACCGCTCAGCTGTGAGCCAGTGGCGATCGACACCAGCAAGGCCGCCTGTAGAGCATGGCAAAGGTGGAGTATGAAGCTGTTCTCTCTGGGATATGGCCTTCACACAGATCTCAAGGAAACATCCATCACAGCCAGGCATTTTCAGCAAGTCAGCTTTTTTTTACAGCAGCCACACGGAAACACGCCAAACACTACCCATGGGCTACAGCAGAGAGATGAACCAGGGAGATAAACCATTTGCATGCGCACAGGAGCTAATAGTACTGTTAGTCCTAATGTTTATTTGGATAATGTTTGGGGCCAGTTGGCATCAAAACATGATCTCCGCTGTGCTGCTATTTTGCTTTTCCCAAGGATAACCAAAGCTGGTTGCTTTCATTGGCAATATGACTAACATCATTCGTATTTACTGTGCGCTTTATTTACTGTGTTAGATAAACCAAATAACCCAATAGAAGTAATGCTTTTGAAGGCAATATATACAATTGGCCTAGTGACAAAAATGCATGTACTAATAATTTTTAAAAAATCATTTAAAAATAAATTATAACATTTAATTTATTAATTACTTATCATTCAGATACATTTATATATATATATATATATATATATACAGATCACATATATTTACGCATACCTTATAAATGTACAAGTAAACAGATTACATTTACTTGAATCATTTAAAACTGTATTTTCATTAGCACATCGCTGATTTTAATTTTTAATCATTAACATCAATCACTGCTTGCTTAGGTTAAAGGTAGCTGAAGAAACCAGGTTTTATCAATATATAATGTACTTTATATCACAATACATCAACAACCATTCATAGCGTCTCTGTCAAGCCTTGGTCAAACTGTAAAGCTCCTTAGAGGTCAGCAGCACTGCATAGTTCTGCATTGCAATGCAAATGAATGAATAAATAATAAAGAAGTGTTGTTGGCACCAAAAACAATCGAAAATAACCCCTAAAAACAAATGCAGTGTTCCTGGCTAAAAGACTGCTTACATGAGCATTCACTTGATCCAACCAGGAAGCCAAACCCAGAATGTGGGATGCAGCACTACACTGCAGCCAAAACTCTGGAGAATGCTGGTTAAGAGCATTTCAAAGCAAGTAAATTGTAATGGCCAGAGATGAATTTTCATGTCAAACAATGTATGAATAAGTAATACGATTTGTGCTAAAACAAATCCATCATGAATATTTCACAAATATTTGTTTTTAAACACCAGTCAATGAATTTTTTATGTTATAGCCAAAAATTTTATTTTATATAGTTCTACTTTTCATAGAGTTCTGTTCATGAGGAAAAACATGATTTAATGCAGTCCTGTCCTGTTTAAAATTCACAGATTTGTGTTTGGGGAAGGTAATGGGTAATTGTTTCTCATGCGGCTGCTACATTTCAGATGAAAAACAGAAACTCATTTCAACTGAAACTTATTCATATAACGGTTGACCTTCATCAGGACATTTGATATTAGAAATGCCTGAATCTGTGTAAAGGTTTACATTTGTTGCAGATGAGTTTTTGCTTTTAGCTAGCATTTCAGGAATGGGTTTTCATGATGAATGTCGGAAAGCAACTGCAAAAAAATTGTAGCACAAATATATCTCTTCCTTCACATAATTCTAGCAAAAGAATCAAAAAACTAAAATAAACTGCATATAAGAGAAACACCTTAATATGAATGGATAACAGAGTTACAAATCCTATATTTAAAGAGTTACTTCACCCAAAAATGAAAATTCAGTCATTAATTACTCACCCTCATGTCGTTTCAAACCCAAAAGATCTTTGTTCATCTTCAGAACACAAATTAAGACATTTTTGATGATATCAGAGAGTCATCTGTCCCTCCATAGACAGCAATACTAATGATTCAGATCCAAAAACGTGGTAGAAACACTGTTAAAAAAGTCCATGTGACATCAGTGGATCAACTTCAGTTGTGCGACGCTACAAGAACACTTTTTTTTGCACAAAGAAAACAAAAAATAACATCATATACTCAACTATTCTTCTCCTATGACTCATGTCTTCGGCTTTCTTCTAGGCGCAAACAACCGCAGATTAAGCACATGCACCTTTACCATACTAACACACATTGCTTTCATTGTTAATAACACAAAATGCTTTCATTTTTATTGATGATATCATACCCTCGGCCTGTTGGCACAGCAGAATCCACCAGAATTGTTGCCTGGGTTACGGACTTATGTGAGGGGGCGGAGCTATCAAAAAGAGGGTGTTGTTTTGGTAATTTTGAATGTCAAAATTGACTACCAGAAATCGTAGACTCTGCCTTTAACTACGCTCAGTAACATTAACACGCAACACTGATAACTCACACTCTGATCCATTTCTATCTTTTCTATCTTGTATTACAAAGACGTTTACTGATTCAATAAACATCTCTCTAGCTATACATCCATACAGCAGGAGCGCATCTCTCCAGGCTCTCAAGGAAGAACCTATAACCAGCACAGACCATACTGCTTGGGGGATATGACATTTATGGATTCATAATGCAGTTAAGGCACAATAAAACACAGTCTCCACTCTACTGACACACACACACACACATGTGCCTGAATCAGGAAGTGACTGACTCACTGAGACGAGCACTCATGCGGCTGAGTATCAATCCCATCATTACATTAATGTGACCCCATTAGCTCTGGATGTGATGACATCAGTTCTCTTTACAGACATTTGTGACTTTGGATATATCATGCATGCGAGCACACCAGACACAGCAGTTTCTACTGCGGTTTGCTTTATTATAAGCTATAACATATATCTCGTAATAATAGAGACGTCTATTTGGTATGTGCAGTAGCTATTAAACTGACAGTCAGCATATGTTTTGGTGATGTTTATGGATTAAAATGTATACAAACAAACTTAAAGAAGCTCTAAACAAGGAATGTGTGTGATATATGAGTGCTTACTGGGTACTCCATCGTTGATAAGTTGTCATATCGATATACCTTCAGTGTGATTGTGTTCTTTTCTCTTCAATCTGACATGTTCTAAAATAGAGATTATTTTTTCAAAGGACAGTAATAAATTGATTACACTAAAAAAACAAAAAATGCAGTGTGTGTGTGGTTATATTGTAGTGTTTGTTTTCTAAGAATCCTAAACCAGTTTGTCTTTAGCATACACTTTTCAACTGAATGCTAAAGTACCGTTTATTTAGCTTCTCAAATCTTCATCAAACCTGATCTAAAATTAAGCTGGAGAATCAAAAGCAGTTATTTAGCCTCCAGGTACATGTCCTTGTCTGTTACCCTTACCTGTTTGCACCATCAACGTTCCTGCCTGACTTCAGGAGGGTAATCAAATAAGAGGCTGTGTAAATCAGAGAATCCAACAAAACTGACCCTTGATCTCCCCTTAAGTCACCACTGCAGCAAACTACAGCCACCTCAGCAGTCATGTACTTCAAGGACACGCTAGAGTCTCTCTATAATTAGACAGTGTTCATACACAAACAGCATTCTAATAGCAGTCCCATATTGCAAATGACGCAAATCTGAGGCTCTCAGATTGTTCAACAAATTCATTGAAAAATGATTTAGTCCGATCTGTAAACATTTCAAATATTTATGAAATAGAATTAAATATACAGTGTTTTAAGATTACTATAGCATTAAAACAACTCAAAACTAATCACAAGATGTAAGGAATATGTACGTTAACACAAATTGTTTTGTATGAAATTATACAGTATTTAATTATTATATCAGTATTTTAAATTGATGCAGTAACCTGTGTTTAAAACTATACTAAATTTTACACTGTCAATGTGATGGCAAAATCCATAACATGATAAAACATTACAGCTTTATACTATTATAATCTTCACGTTCAGCTTTAAAACCATCTTAAAACTGGCACTGTAACCTCTGTTTTGTAAAATTATTTATTGTGGTAATTCACATTGTATTAAAAAAGCTTAACTTGTCAATCTTAACTTGTAGTAAACATAGCATAGAAAAGACTTCAAGCTCACTCTGTCTGACTTGTCCATCCTGTACTCCAAACTTTCACTTCCTTTTCGCCAGAGATCCATGCATACCCCTAACATTCATTCGTCAGTGTCATCAAAGGATTCGGTTTCTGAGAGTTTTTTTCCTTCTTGTCTCATTTCCTCAACTTTCGACCCACTCAGAACTGCTGAAGGACAGAGGGAGGTCATCTTAAGGGATTCAACAAGACACTGGCCCGCAGAATCATAGGTCTATACTCCCCGAGGGGATCAGGTTCACCTGACACCTGCCTTTCTGGGCAGGTCCAGTGTTGAGATGTTGCCCTCGCAGGGAAAAAGGATACAGACTGATAGATTGAGAGGAAGCACAGCTAGTCACAAACAGATTTCCCCCTCTTTTAAAGCCAGTAGAGCAGTCCTCGGCAAACACACTGACATTTGATACAGGTACATTACACCACAGTGAATAGTGCTTTGTGTGCTTGTGGGCTTTACCAGCTACCACATGTAAATAGAAGTGTTAAAGAAAAAAAAAATCGACACATTCAATAAATAAATACAATCTGCATAACTGAAACACTCTCCTCTTGTGGAGTGCTGGCTTAGGTTTCATGTCATGTGCCTGAAAAATGTCTTTGCTATCATGCAGGTGTAAGTCAGCAGTCAAACAATGCAAGCTAAAATGAGTGTCCTGTTGACAAGGGGTAATCAAACTGGGGCCCGGGGACCCCCAGGGGACTTTAAGGTAGATAGATAAACAGATAGATCATATATATATGCAGTAAATGTTTGATTGTTGTTTTGACTTTGATTGATCCACTACTTCAAATGCTGACTAATATAGTATATATATGTAGTAAAAAAAAAAATAGCAAGCAAATATCACAACTTTCCTCAATCTGAGGTCATACTAAAATTCCTTAATATGATAAACACACAACCCCAAGTATGGACAATAATAATGATGAGTCTGCCTTAGTAAGCGCCACCAATAATTAATGAATCCCGCAACCTAAACTTTCAAAAACTGCATGCTATGTAAAGCTAAAGAAATACGATTCCACTTTTTGGTGGGATATCTTGGTGCGTTGGGAGCTGCTGTTTCAGCATCTGCTTAGTCAACCCAACAATGAGTGGTAACTTAATTACTTCCAGACCCCTTACTTGAGCCTTCTATAGAAAATGCTGCTGCGTTGGGTAAAACGATCACTTTTGAATCTCCAGAGGGGAAGAATGGATGCGGCAACTTTGAGCACTGCCCACAGTCTCATGAGACCAGCTGGCTTCCTTTGTATAAATTAAATCAGTGAATTACAGTAATAATAGTGGATAACTTATAGAGGTAATTTATTAGCCTCTACAGTCATTTCACAAATGAATGGTTCCTTACTTTCACGTTACCCAGGGCTATGTGAATATTGCATAAGTGACTTTGGTTAAGCCAGGTTTTTTTACTGGAATTTCTTCATGGATATATCATTGACATTTTCCACTTTTGCACATTTAGAGCTACCCGTCCTCTGAGCTATGAAAGACATTAGAAGAAAAAATTTTGCTGCCTGGTTCATTGATCCAGAACTTTGAACAAAACCCCCTTCCGTCAATTTTCACGTCATTCTTTTATCTTTTAGAGGCCTCTTTCTCTTTCAAACACTGACCCATCACTTGACATAACATGTCGCTATGTCTGTCTCACCCTCTCCTTCCTCTATGTGATACACAACATTTCGAGATACAGAATGTGACATACTGTGGCACTGCAAGCACCAGTGTTAAATGTGTAAAAGGCTGGTTAAACTTGGTTCATATTGCTTGAAAGTCAAAAGCTAAACATGGTAAAAAAAAAAAAAAGGATTCTTAGTGCTTTTTTGCTCCAATTAATTATTCCCTAAACTGTATATAAAACACTACATTTATTTGTGGCATAATTAAATATAGAACTGAACTATGTACATGAATTATATTTTTAATCTAATTATAAAATATTTAAAATATATTATATTATTTAAAATATTTTTTTTTACATTTTGGATCAATAATCGTACTTTTTTTAACTAATTTAAGTCGGCATGAGAATTAAGTACAGACAACACTTTCCTAATGAAATGTTGTTTGGTTCATTTCAACATGATAGAATGCATAAAGACCTGCTATCACCAATTTCAGTAAATCTTGTCTAGACCTCTGGATTGATTCATAGGAGTTATTCATTCATGAACTGGATAACGCTGGCGTTAGAGGAACCAATAATTTTACTCAAAGTCATAAAAATCATTTGGATCCAAAACTTCCAAAGTGAGCTGTGAGTTTGTACTTTTAACAATCTCATCTCATCTCATCTTTCTCATGCAATCCTCACTATCCTCCTATTTCTTGCCATTCCTAAAAAGAGTGATGAATCATGTAGCAGCTGCTTTGCCCACTCATGGAAGACATTAAAACAATTTCTACATCAGTTCCCCTGTGGGAAAGCCAGTCAGTGCAACAGGTTAAATGCCTGTGCGAGAGGATGTCAAAGATGATAATTACTCAGTTTTAAAGCTCCAACCTTTAACAGAAGACAAGAGCCCTTGAGAAAGTTCAAAATATTTTTAGTTGTACCACACAACGCCTTCACCTTCCAGAGATGCAGACCCCCTCATGAGGCCAGTGTGACATCTCATTAACTGCTGCTATTTGATTTAAAATAATACTGCGTTCCTGATGAGACAGCAAAGGTGAAACATTACAAAACTTGTAATGTTGTATCTAATATGTGAACAGATTCCTCGGTTAGAAACACAGCCGTTGTGACTTGAGATGAGTGGAAAAGAAACAAAAGATCTAAGACAACAAATGCAAAGTAATATGAAATTACTATAGTAGAAAAAAAGAGAGGAGAAAGGACTTAAAAACATACTTTTAGTCTATATATTTTCCAAAAATAAATAAATAAATAAAACTGAAATTTTATTTATACTTGGGAACTATAAAACATTTCTCAAAACGAATATCCTCATGACATAAGTAGTATACAATGGGTTGTGATTACCACTTGATGTTGACTTTAAACAAGGTAGGGTCCAAAGTTCAGGCATTGTATTAAAGTCTTCTGTTATCAACATACCAAGCATCTTCAGCGAAACAAACACACTTCCATTCTTTCCCAGCTTTTTACATAACTCCTCAATATATAACATCTAAACAAGACAAAGACGGTGAGTCAAGATCACTCTATTCAAACAGATTTTAAAAGGCATTTCTGAAGTTCAGTTTCTTTAGTCAACAGATCCCAACTCTGTTGCTATGCCACCTCTAAAAGAGCCAACTATATTTAGATGGCCATTATTATGAGGCTTTTCACACATCACGACCAAGATAGATAGAGGAGGTGTAGTGACGACCTATCTTATGTTTGTTGAACGAGCGTTACATAGCGAGGTGCCAATCTCACATCTGACGTCCCTTTCAACGTGTGCCATAACCTCGGGGGACAAGGACAGTACACATTCTCCTACCAGTAGTTTAACAAATTGTTATTTCCAATTATAAGGACAATGTTAAAGGACAACATGGTACCTTAATCCATAAAGTTCATAGTTTGAACTGTCAAGAACCAGGTTTCCATCACCCCATTTTAATCTGTATTTTAAAGTAACACATGAAAAGCGATTGAAGGAAATGGCAAATTTCAATGAAATGAGTTTAAATGAAATTGGATACAATGCAGTGTGATAATCTATATAAACAACAAATGACTGGATGACAAAAAGCGGGTGTTACATAACACAATGGAGCCAGACTAATGAGCTTGTTAAAGCATTAGCTAAATAGCTGTTTGGTTAACTTTTTCTCATACAGCCTATGTGACATGAGCTCCAATGGAAAGCATTTTCAAAGGAAGACCAAGTTTTTTTCTTTGATTCAAAAGCACAGATGAATAATTCAAAATAAGACTAAGAATGTGCATTAAGAAAATAAACAGGGTAAATTCTGGCTTTAATAAGGTAGAGTGGAGAAAGACTCACTACTAATGAGCAAGTCATGTGGCTCCTCTTGCATGGACTACATCCAAAAGCCCTCAAAGACTGTCCTCATGGGCTCTTGTAGTCCAGACAGAAAGGAAAGCTTCCTCGTTTGATGTTAATGTGATGTACTGACTGAGATGTGAAATAAAATCATAGACACGATTTAGCAAAGAAGACCATTTTTTGCATCAACACGTTTTGTTGGTTTCGGAAACAACATTTACATCAACCAGTCAGATTTTAAAGCTAGCTTAAACAACATTGTAATCAATCAATCTGCTCCAAAAATGCCAAACAGCTCAGTATAAGTATCATTACAATGTCCATTTAACCGATGCTCTAGTGTTGTATGAAGTGCAATGAATTACTACAATAATACACCGTGACCCAGACCTCTGGAATGGCCATCAAAGTGCCAAGGGGGTGTGGTTTGAATCTGTTGAGTGGCAACTGATTATCAAAACATTCCTACGGCAATCAAGAGTGAGCTTAAGCATGTACATGTATGCGTGTGGATAAAGAGGGTTATTTGTGGAACTTGTGCGAGTGTGTGAATAAAACTATGATATAACGGATTGCAGGGCGACAGCATGAATTTAAAGAACGGCTAATATTTAACGTAACAGCTGTTGTTATTTGCTGTGTGGGTGCGGCTGATAGGCAGCTGTTTTCAAACGGTCCTGTGCTTGTAGTCTAAAGACCGCCAAAGGTTTCTATTTACCAATGCACTTTGCAACATTGCAAATCGTGCTCATTTGCGCTACAACTGTAGTGATTGACAGCTTGATTATAAAGGGAGCATTCTTGGCTAGCTTTCCGAATAGGCCTATAATCTATTATCAATTTGAATAAACGTTTGTTTTTTCATGCTTCTAACAGGACCAACAGCCACATTGACAACTGCGGAGCGAATGCACTAAAATATGATTCTGCGACTCACTCCCTATCCGATGACTGGCGTGGAGATAAAGATAACAGTAGATGAAACCAAAAAATTGTTGCAATATTGTTATTACTATTAAGTCGCCACTTTGTCTGTGATTGTGAAAAGATAATAACCACAATGAGCAGCAGTTAATTTTGTCTACCTGATGTATCTGGTGTGGGTGCAGTTTGGGTGGATCTGGATCGGGGTCAGATATAGAATTAAATTAGCGCTACGGGTTACTGTGCAGATTCGGTTTTATCAAACCGAACACATGCTGGACTGGATGTTTCAAGTGAAATCAAACAAATGAGTGAGTTGAAAAGTTCTGCGCACTTTTTTTTTTGAATGACACTAATAAATTTGGTCAGCATTTGCTATCAGTACTACTATGGCACACTTTTGTCTCCCTAAACAAAGAAGAACTCTCCTAAAGTGTATAGGGGCCAACAAAGAGCAGCAACACGGCCAATGACTGAATCAGTCTGAGTAACAGTGAGATCAGAATGTGTGTCCAGAGAGCTAGCAGCCCTGCAACCCTACAGCACCAGGGTCTGCCCTTCTCTCAGCAGCTCCTCTAATGAGACTCACTCATCTCACCCTCCAGACAGGTAAGGAGGATGAGAGGGGATGCCAGATGCAGTGAATGCATAATCATATCATTCCTCCTACAAAGGCAATATTTAAAAAAAAAAAAGCTTTTCATTAAAAAAAAGAAGCAGCATTGATAAGATAAAACAGGACCTTCCATTTTTTATTATCTGCAATGCAGCGATTAGTTTTGTCTGTCTGGCACTAGCTACCGAAGTCTGTCTTCCTTGATATTTTTATGTGACTGCACATGATTTACACTTTGATTCACTGTTTATTTACAACCACGCAGAGAGAGGAAGAGGCAAATGAAGAGAGTTCTGCTCAAATCACTCATGTCTTTGCACGCCCTAGTGAGCGAGCGAGAGAAAGGCGGGGAAGGAACGGCAGATTTTGTTTGCGGATTCTGAAATTTTAATCGTGCTTGATCAGCATATCTTCTGTGGTGTGTGATATTCGGCAGACCTACACTGCTTCTCTGACTTACAGCAATTCTCTAGAGCAGTTTCTCTAAATCACTTTTACAGTATGGAAGGCTATAAATTAGTTTGTTAAGTTAAGTCATTTACCTTGTTTACCAAGTTTAAGTTCAACTACAAAAAAAATTTCAATTTTTTTTTTTATAATTTTCACTTTTTAATACATTTTTCACCTGTTAAATCAATAGAATAAATGGAATTTAGTAATGCAAAACAAAAAATCTGAAACAACACTTCATAAAGTTTATAAAAATACATTTTGGTTAGTCGTAATTATAATTTTACTAGTATGAAATGCATTTTTACCACTAAAAAGTGAGTTACAAACATGTAACTGTTGAGCTCTTTAATTACAAAGTTTAAATAAAACATTTGCTTTGAAAAAGTAATGTATAAGAAATATATCTAAAGGTAAAAACATATGCTGTAGTAAAAACGGAATTTGACATGTGTGAGCCTGGAATTTTTACTAGTCAAAATTGAATTACGCATCTGTTGACCTAAAATTGGCATCAAAATTGCATTATAGATATCATCAACATGAACCATTACTAGTCAAATTGCATTACAGACATCTAATTGGAGTTTTGACTAGTCTAAATTACATTATGACTTGTAATACTAGGGGCATTAAAAGACTGAACAGAGCTGTCAGTAGCAACACAACACAGCAGGCACGCCAGGTTGCACTTACCCTGCACATCAAGTTTGATTGCAGTGCGTATGCGTTTCTCAAAAATCTCTATCAACCCTGAGGTTTCCATTTTCCAGCCCTCTCAACATCAACCAACCTTCAGCATCGGGGCTGAACAGCCAGCAGTGAGCTTGTGAAAGCTAACCATGCTTTTATGGTCTCTTCAGGGGTAAGCAGCTGCTCTGTGGAACTGGTGGCACACTAGAAACACTGATATGCTGTTGAATAATGATAACCTTTTGAGAAATGTCAAGTGTTACCAGTACAGTACATCTCTATCACTTAGATATTATGTTGTGCCTGATATTGTTCTTACAGGTCAGAACAGACCATGTTGCCAATTTCCAGTAATAGCAGTCTCACCATGGAAACATAACGCTTGTTCTGTGCTGCGAAAAGCTGTACAAAAAAGTATTAGTGTCTCTTTGAGCAGTCCCTAAACGTTGTAGCGTTTGAAACGTTGTTTCAAAAAAAAAGTTACAGGGTTCAGACAGAGGCCTTCATGGGTCCAGGGCATCTCTTATTGACAAGGTAAGCTTGTACCTTCTGAGTACAGTTTTATTCAAGCCATTCTCACACCCAAGGCGCCAAATACTGCCACTTGCGAAATAACTCTGCAATTCACTATGTAGACATCAAAGGGGTCTGCATCTTTATAGTAAAGTCATTGATAACAGCGATAAACAATTGTAGTACACTGACAGAAAGAGCGTTGATAGTACAACAACAAAAGATGATTTTATCACAAAATCCTGATTTAAAAATATGTCAACATTTTGAAATAAATGCTGTATTATATAACAGATTATGAAACATTATTAAACATTTTATTTAATCAGCTGCAGCTGTATCTACGAAAGTAGGGGGTTGTGACATTTATGGGTCTATATTTTGTTTATAATTAGAAAGAAATTAATTTGAAAATATAGGAAGAGTTCTATTTTCAAATTATTGGAATATGTAGCCTACATTTTATTTAAACTAATAAGGATTAAGTGCATAAATAAAATAAAAAAGTATTTTGTATTGTTATTTACTTCCAGTATAATTGATAAAAGTTTATTTGGTAACACTTCACAATAGGGGGTCAGAATAATGCATTAGTTAAGCATTAATTAATGGTTAATTTGTTCACAATTAAGCATTAGCTGAGCAAAAACACACTTGTAGTTAATGATTAACCTAACATTTTAAGGGCCCGAATTATGCATTAGTTAAGCACAAATAAACTAGTAATTTATGATTAA
>JAUMHQ010000063.1:12577247-12609527 GCA_032361165.1 Enteromius paludinosus
GGGCGGGTCTGAGGTAAGACACCAGTTCAGTCTGTGTGACACGCTGCTGTCAATCAACTATTGTGGGTGTGGCCTCTCACAGCAACATGCATTTGAGAATGGCTTGATTTCAGAAGGGGCAACTTATTTTTATTAAATTAAACTACTGGGTGGATCTTTATCATTGTAGGGTGGTTGTGTACACACACCATGAAACTGTACAGCCAGTTTAGCATTTGTGTAGACAGTATGTGTACTGCATGTTGCTGAATATGTTATATGAAAATGTTCTTACTTGACGCATGAGATTAATGGGTTAGTACTTCTATTTTTTAAAACAGATAATTAAACTTTTTTGACAATTTATCTCTTTCTTTCAGGGTATGCGTAAATTTCAGAATTTATGAAACATCTTCCTTTTAACCCCACGGGAAGTTGAATTGGAACGACAGGGTAATTTACTAAACTGCAATTCAGAGAAATCCAACACAAAAAGAATATTCATTAGTCTAACACAACACAACACTTAAATAACTACACATTACAGATCAAATTCTGTCTGTTTATCCCTGATACGTGAAAAAATCTATAAATAGCTGTTTTTGTTTAGTTTTGTTTTAGTCTTATAGCTCAACACTGTCCACCACATTGTTAGCAGGTATGCATAGACATTGAAATTCTGAGTGAATTTATTTTTAACTTTTAAACTTTATTTTTAAGTTATTACTGATGTTAAAATGTAGCATTATTTCGTGAAAGTAAATGTAAAGAATTAAACAATAAAAACCTAAAATCAGTTATTTTAATTATTACAAATACAAAAGAGGCATGACAACATTATAATGTACAGTATATTACGATAGAAAAATGAATGTTTGTTACATTTAACAGTATTATTCAATTCTTAGTGCTTTTAAAGATTAACATTATTGCATGTTACATGACAGGAAAGATGATCTAAATACATAGGGATATAGAATGAAATATTCAAAAATTAAAATGTGTATCATTGGCCAGTAACTAATATGGTGCCCATATATTGTGCATCCTTAAAATGGATAATATACAATATATAAGTGACATAATATCATCTAGACTAATGTTTCTGGAACAACCTGATCTCACAGCAATTCGTACAAATTTTAACAAGGTGGCTAAATCGTACAAATATGTACGACCTCACTCGTCACTATTCTAAATCGAACGTATTTTACGAGATGCCAATTCGTATGAATTTGTACGAATTACCTTAACTTAACCCGGCCCCTAAACCTACCCATCACATGGTTTTAGAAAATCATACAAAATCGTAGTGAGGGGGGGTCGTACGAATTGGCACAAATTTGGCACCTCGTACGAATATGTACGAATTGGTCGTGAGACTGTGTTGGAAATACCCGATGTTCACATATAATTTATCCTGAAAATTAAATGTTAATGTTAATGTTTCTTTAAATTATAGTTACAGTTCTCCACTTTGTGTGCTTCTTCAGTTCATGTTTCTGAACGGCACACACAATGAACGCAGTCACAATCACAGAATCACTGTGAGACAACAACATTTCTTGTTCGTATCATTCATTTTAATTTGATTCTCTATCACAAAGAGCGATCTATGTTACTCTGAGCGAAAGCCTATCGCTTGTCCTGGAGCGTGAAGAAGCTTGGTGTGCACAAAAATCAGGGCACTGTACCGGATAATGACTGGAGCTCATGCTCAGTCATGTGACCTGGACCCCAGAGCTGAAATATTGCTGAGATGTGTCGTGGGTAAAACTGAGACAGGTTCAACTGCATAATTCCCATCCCACTACAGTAGCCCAGGACATGGAAGACTGCAAAAACACTAGTACTGGGAACCTGGGACCCTCCAAATTGCCACATGATTTATTGAGGCAGTCTGAAACATGCTGTTACTACAAGCCACGTTAGAACGATCCACTTTAATCAGTGGGGATAATTTTTGACAACATAAAAAAAAAAGCTTGAGTACACCTTTCTTACAGTGGCAATATACGGTTATACTGTATGTGCATGCAGTGGCGATGATTTATTCCTGCTGCATGTGATATGAATGCATCACAGATTCTCAGGCACGACTTTCACAGATCATTTATCCTTGAGATGATATTGTTAAATATGACTCCAGAGCAGTACCCCCTGATGAAATATATTTGATAGCTTAATAGTTAAAGGGGAAATATTACGACTGATAAGTTACAGCAAATTGAAGTACAACACAGATTTATGTCTTCTGGAAACCTTAACAATACTTGGAACTAAAGCATAAACATGAATGTAATCAAAATTACAGCCTTGTAGAGTAAATAATGTAATAAATTAATGTTTTAACACCATTAAATTCGAGAGCTGTAATGCATTTGCAAAATGTATTGTGCTGAAAGTAATAATAAAAAAAAACAGTTAGATTATGTTTTAGGTCTTAATAAAGTCACTGGTAATTCATGTGAAGCTTTCTGCTGAATAATCATAATTATGAATTAATAAAATCGTAAGTTATCTAATAATCTAAAAGAAATAGGTATTTGAAAGTTATGATCCCACAGGTTGCACTTATGATACATAGACAATGGCGCACACACTAATCCAGACTGTTGTTTAACCCTTGAACAGCGATGGATGCCAGTACAGAGAGCACTTGCTTTGTCCTCTGAGGGTATCAAGGCTAATGCCACCTTCCAGGGCAGCTGGCCAAGAGCAATCAAACTCTGCCTGCTTTGCTGTGCCGTGTGGCGCTGCAGCATGGAGCCACAGGAGCAACTTGATGGCAGCTTTATGTAAATGTCCACTGCGTCTAATGTGTTGCAGAGGGGCCATGGTCCATCCTTGTTTTAATTGGACTGCTCTATATGTAAAGTTTATTCCATTAATGGGGCCAGAGAGAAACATGAGACAGGCCATGAATATTATCGGCAAACACAGCTTTGAGTGGAAGAAGCACTTTTGGAAACTAAGAACAACTCTTTAACCCTGCAGCATGCTGCAAATGCAGCAATCAGTTACATCAGACAACTGTGAGCTATTTTAGCATAATAGCTCAAAAAGAAGGAGTTTTTAGTCATACAGCAACCACCGCTAAAGTTTCTTTATACAGAGATGCAATAGAGTTAAAACTGCTGCTGTCATCATGACACTGTATAATAATATTGTCAGCTCTTTGCTATTCTAATTAGTATGTTTTGCAATATAGCGGATTTCAAATATTACTCCAACAGCAATGTTTTCTGCATGAACATGAGAATTGCATGAAGCAAATGTACTTCAGCAATATTCAGATATTACAGCAAGATCTTTTTTACCCCTTAATGCAAAGTGCACAGGAAAGACTTATGCTGACAAGGCTATGACTAAAAGAAAAAGCAACATTTGGAAAAGCAGAAACCCCTAGTTTACTGATAGAAAAAAACTATGCTGACATGACTATGAACTAGAGAAAAAGAAACAGTTTAAAGAGCCTGGGAGAGTGATGAACAGTGAGAACGGGATTCATTGTGCCACTATGAGAAGAAACCCAGCAGGGCTTTACCAATTATGACATACTCACTGTCTGCAATGTTTCCTGGGTGATTCTTCATTTAGAGCCCGTTGACTACTTGAAACCTCGAAAAATGAATCATTTTCATCACATGATAAGATCACGACCTTCAAGTGGATTTCACTTTAATGTGTGGTGGTGTGAATTTTTCCACACAGCGTGTGATGGTAATGAGAGTTTTCAATTTCTAGAGAAACATTTGGGCAAAACTTAGGCTTTCTAACGTAAGAAGTAAGCTAGCAGCCGGTTAACTAATAAACTTAATAGTTAATCATTTAAATTCTCAAACTCTGGCTAACTTCCACTTCTAAAAGTTAAAAGATATGAGACCAGCTCGAAAGAGAGAGAGATACTGGCAAGTTTAATATTCCTGGCCTCTTAAAAAACGGAAAAAGTAATTAAAGTGACACAATAGGCCTAAGTCAGGCTAGTGCCATATAAATTCTGGGAGGAATGAAAATGAGGCTGAGGGATAGGAGTACAATGCGATCAATGGATTGTACTGTTGTTTAACAACATACTAATTATCCAGCTGATGAAAAGTATTTAAAAAAAACTCCATAAAACCTTTATACAGTGCATGCTATTGTTTCACGAGTTCACGCTTACTCATTAGTAAATAAAGCAAATTTGGCGTGCTGTCCAGGGTGCGAGCCGGGAGAATCGGCAGACTCCGAACCCTAGCTGCTTGAACCCTGAGCGGGGTTTAGTGGTTCGAGTCCGGCTCGATCTCCACATGCCCCCCGGAGGAGGACGTGGAGTTAGGAGGAGAAGGGGAGGTGGAGGGTGCATGAAAGCGAGATGCGAATGAAAGGGAAACTGGTTTATTTATTTACAGTAGGAAGGAAGATGGTGATTGGCGGTTGGTAACAAGGTGATTGATTAGGTGATGCGGTGCGAGCCGTGATTAATTCGTGCCGCGCTTCTCCTGAAATGTTATTATCAAAACATTCACAAAGAGTGTAAGTCCATCCCTCATAGATCTGTGTTAAATGCAATATGACATTAAACCTGATTAACATCTATAGAAAGTTATTCATTTAGAACAGTTATTAAGTATCTGCTACAGATACAGTATTATAAAGAACTTATGCAAAGATCACACGGCTAGCAAACACTTAAATGGTTCCCCTACTAATATTGTAGCTGTATGTGATAACTAGAAAAAAGCTGCCTGAAGCATTACCAATTAGGTCACTAAAAAAGGACAGTCAGGATTCCAGTACTAAGAACCGACGTGTACGAAGATTGCAACAAGATTTTTAGGAAGTCTTCTAAATCAAACAGACTTTAGACAGACTTAATAACTGGACTAAATGACCTGTCCCTCTGACATCATATCCCACTGCATTGATCTAAATTTAAAGGAAACTACTTAAAACCTTGAGATTTTCAAGCTGTTCATTATATAAAGCCGTGCCTACCATTAATTGCTCACGTTTCCTTTATGTTTCTACTAAAAACTGATGACTCAGAAGGTTTTTTCCCCCCATTTAGCTGAAAAGAACAAATCAATTCACTAAAATGAATCAGACTTCACAACAACACTAGAGAGAGAAAATCCAAGATTGTTTCTGATTATTTCCTTACGTCACTTGTGTGCAAGACATTGTAACATATACAGCATTTTGTCATGCTAGTAAGAAAAAAAAAACACTAACTGTTTTGAGTTATTGTAAGACTACTGGAAATGCAGTTACGTTTGTTGCCAAGCTGCTGTATTGTTTGTTGCTAATAAGTATTCCACCACGACCGCAGTATCCAACTGCTGCATATTATCCAGTCACATCGCTAGCTGAAACGTTGCATTGCTGTGCCATTTGAATACTGAACCGTGCTCAACTTTGGTGCCTTGCCAATGGTCACATATGTTGCCTCAAATTGCCAACTGTCATTGAAAATGAATGACTTCTGGTCACTTTGTTGCTGTAAATCACTGTCAGTGTAAATATCCCCTAACAGGCAGCATCCATACCACTTAAGCCCTTTAGTCACTCGTCAGTGTTTAGTCACTCCTTTAACCTATTCAAGAGTCCCTGATTAACGCAACAGGTAAGAGGTAGTTAGTCTGCAGTCATTGCAGTCAAATGCTTATTTTGTGGACATTTGGTAGTGTGATAGGGTATCATATGTTAACAGAAAAGCCGAGGCCTTGGCAGATAAGGCAGCACAAGCTAAGTTTTGTAAACAGGATTGTAATTTTTAAAGTGCACTAATGGCAGCACTGCAGAGCATCTAGACATTCAAGGGCACCTTTACCTGCACTGGACAGAAAGGATAGTTATATGGATGGGGGGTCAGATTGGCAGCAAAAGTGAAGGAGTATCGATTACAGCAGAAGCCTAGATTTGATTTTGCTTGTAATTTAGTTGGAAGTACAGAAAAGTGCTTTAGTCAGTATTTGTAGAATGTGACTCAAGAATCAAGCTGACATGGAAATAGCAACTATCTCAAGGTATTAGCACATTTCTTAGCCATTCAAACTACACACAGTCGAAGATAATTCAAACTCCTTGAGTTACGACAAGAAGCGCAGGGGTGGAAAAGAGGTCTATCAAGCTAAACAGACACAAAGCAGTAAATGTACAAGTGATTTCTTGCATGTAAATCTAAATCCAAACTAGTCATTAAGGCAACGACCAAAAGTGCAGTTACCTGGTTTTTACCTCCCACAGTAACATTTTTTGGTCCAAAAACCCACTCCATATTTATTTTACTATACAAATTACTCTGTACTTTCACTTTAAGTATGTATACACAACTTACTTTTACCTGACAAACTTGCACAACAGTCTTTTTTTATACTTTAAATCATATTTTTATTCAGCAAGTATGCGTTAAATTGATCAAAAGTGTCAGTAAAGACATCTATAATGTTACACAAGATCACTTTTTAATGTAAATTCTGTTCTTTCGAACTTCGTATAACTCAAAGAGTTTTAAAAAAGTAGTTTTCCACAAAACTACTTTGCAGCACAACTGTGTTCAACATTGACATGAATAAGTCTAAACGGGTGTGCACCTCGAAAAAAACTCATTATACACCCCAAGGCCTATAAAGTACAAAATAAGCTAGCTGTTTGTCTTAAAGCAAAATATTCCTTCTATATGTGACAAAGATACAAAAGGTGTTTATAATGTTTCAAATTCTTGTGTTCCCCTATGAGCCACATTTTTTTTATTTTAAATGGATAGAGAGACGGCCCTGACAAACATGAAATGTCCATTATGAGTTATTACTGCCGCTGTTTTGACCACAATTTGGGCTTTTAAGCAGGGTTTGAAGACGCTTTGATCAAAAGAGCAAAAAAAAAAAGGAGGATGGCTTACAGCAAGACTGGACTGCAGATTATACTGATAGTCAGTGAGAGTCCACACAATGAGACATAATACGTCCATCCCACAATAAAAAGAGTTATAAACTAGAGGAACAGCCAGATAAATGGACTAATGCATCATACTGTTTAATTCAGCAACTGGATGTCACATTATTTCCATAATGTCACATTGGTGCTTTTTTGTTGAGAGTTCTTTTTGCATAATCTAAAGATAACTCAAAGTCTTGATTCTTGAGAGTAATTTTCTTTTTTTTCGGGTGTACTATGCTCTTAAAAGTCTCAGTAGTTGGTACAGTCTGAACTGAAAGTGTGTATGTTTCTTTGACCCTACAAGTAGTGATGCAGAAACATGCAGGTGTGTGTGTGTGTGTGCACGCTCTCTCATTTAATGTTATTTCACCACCAGAAGTCACAACAGGATCCAGTCTGCCAATTCTGCACAGAGGAATGATCTAACAGCATTATGACAAACTATTCTATAAATAAATGCCATCTGAGAACAGATTGTCTAAGCGAATCCTATGAGTCTTCTACACTCATAAAAGAACCGAAAACTAAGCTGCAGCCATTAAGGGTATGCATGATGAATGAAAGGTTATATGCGGCGGCCCTTTGCTTGCATCCCGAGGGAGCAAGTTCTGTGACACCACACGCAGAATTCAGCAGGTTGAGAACCGACCTGTGTTTACCTCAGTCCTACAGCATCAGCAAACACAAACCTTCATTGCAATCCACATTGCCAAGTGCAAGACTTTGTCCCTGCCAGGAAAACATTAGCCAACGCAAGGCTATCAGAAAGTGCCATCTGCTGGAACAGAAGGCAGCCATTGAAACCACTCTTTAAAACTCTGGAAAAACGTTGCCTGTGACTTCTCCCTAAAAAAAGAGCCAGGAACATCAAGGGAGCGCTGCATATAAGAAGGTGTTAACTGATATGACTGAGATGTTGAATACAACAGAACTAAACTACGGTGATTACACTTCATGCAGCCACTGCTGCATGTTGCGTTTCTAAAAATACAGTCTGTGTGTCGTAGACTATAACCAGCAGGCCCCGGCAGCACTCTGCTCTCTTCATTAATGTTATGCAGCAAAGACCGTAATAGCCATGGTAAACTAATCAAAAACCTCACGCTTTGCTACTTCTAATCACTGACAGAGTAAAGAAAATGATGGTTTCATTTCACTACGAACACGTCACCCTGGACATTACTGCTAGGGAGAGACAATCACTGCTTGCTGTGATTAAACTTTGGTCCTAAAACTGTATTTTACAGTAACCGCTTTCATTTGAATAGAGATTTGCCTGATAAATCTGCTCTTTACTTAACTGTGTGACCATTAAAATCTCTGCAGGATTTAATCAAATCAACTAATTAATCGTTTAGGTCTTTTTTTATCAAAAAAATGTTTGGTAGAAAGTTGGTAGATCAAACTTATGAAATGTCATATCGATGCTTTGCATTATTCAATGACGTGGCGTAGGATTGTAATGAAAGCATTTACAGAGTGTCCATTAAACTACAATGGAAAAATGTGTCACGTCAGCATGGGCACACTGCTATGATCTACTACGCTGCAGTGTCAACGTCTAGGAAAGAAGGTGTCAACATCAACTTAGGACTCCCACCCGTCCCCTCACACTCTGCAGTTTTCCTTTGTGCCCGTATTTGTCAACAGCTTTGTTCAATTAAAACTGCGCAAGTGTGCCCTGCAGACCGCCTTGTTGTGATTTGTTTTTGGGGAACGTGTGAACTGAACTGTACCCATCTTGCTGTGAAACAACAGGGTAGCTGTACGTATGTTTTGACTGTAATAAACTGCAAGCTAATGATCTCCTAACAAAGAGACAGATACTAATGACACAAGGTATTTGCACTGCACATAATCACGCAAGAATAAATGCTGCACACGAAAGCCATAGAGCAGCATCACTTTAAGTGATGCAGGACTGAGAAGGATGCTGCAGCATCCCTGAAATGAACCCAAAAGCCTGTTTCACACACACGGCCCGAGTGAGACTGTTCGACCTGTCTTAACACTACATACCTGTGGGATTTAGTTGAAAAAAGTTGAATGTTAAAGCCTGTAATATCTGTGATTGGTCTCACCACTAGAGCTCAAGTTATCCTCATCTTGCCTGCATTCACTGACTTGCTGCACAAATTTGACTGCAGATCAGCACACACAGAGGGGAAGAAGACGCAATGGCTCTTACCACTTGGGTTCTTGTTCTTCTTAAGACTCTTGCCACAAAGACACTGCAGCATATGCGTTCCTTTGCTGAAAATGTTCCAAAGAAACCACATTGATTTGGGCGAGGAGCGATCCAACAGCTTAGACACACTGATAAAGAACAGATCCCTGCGGTTGCATAATAATAAGAACACAATGGGATGCTCAGTTTTCCAGTAGTATCATAGAAAAATATGCATTACTATCCAAGCGTCTTCATGCAAGAGGTAAAATATTCTCTTTAGACCTGGCAAAACAAAGGTAGTCTTCTTAGTAATAAAGGTTGGTCGGTCATAAAAATAGATACTCTATAAATTGCATGTGCTGCAGAGGGGGAACGTGCAGCCCGTTATAAACTAACGTGAAAGAAACGGCGGATCTTTGCTTTCCCTGTTAGTTCATCACTCAAATGAAGGGTGGATGGATGTGCACGGCATCAGAAGCCTGGAGGGGATGCATCCCATTTAAAAGCAGCGATACCTCCGAGCAAAGCGCACATTTCCAGCATCAGCTCACTGTTTCTCAGGGAAGTCTTCCTAAAACCTGCTGCTGCTGTTGCTGCTGCTGCTTCTTCTTCTGCTGTTGCTGCTGCTGCTGGTCAGTAATATCCATGAGCTTTCATCAATGTGAAAGCACTGCACTGATGCTGATGCTGAGGATGCGGTTGGAGTGCGGCTTGATGTTTCACCTGTGCATTACTGATCCCGTCGCCTCCCGAAAAGTATCTCGCACGTATTCCTCTTTGCCTTGGATCTGTGTTGGATATAGACAAGAAGGAGGAGGGGTTAAATTGAAAGATTGCCTTTCCATTACGTAAAACACGTGGTTTGGGCTCTGGCATATCACCGACGCTTTCGGCATTTCGGCATAGAGTAGCGTTGGGAAATCCGATGCATTTTAGCGAATCGGTTCGTTCGAACGGCTCGTTTCGGTATAGCGGTTCGTTTGAATCATCGTTCAAAAAGTCTTTCGCTTTTACGCTCCATTCTACTACACTTAATGTTTGTCTATTATCAGTATGTTATCGGTTACGTTTTATAAATTAAGGTGTTGTGGTAAGTGTATTTTGACTATTTTCATGTAAAAATAACAGTTTGACTCCACCATAACTGAAAACCTGTGTGTTTGTTACGCCAGATACATTTTCACACGTTCGAATTTGCTGAATAAATCGAAAAAGAAGAAGAAAAAGGGTTTCACTCTAAAAAGGTATTACAAATGTTTTGTGGATGGAATCGGTTCCTTTGAACGGCTTGTTGGACCCTTTTGTTTGAGTCACTGCTCAAAAGCGTTTTCAATTATACGTTTCATTCGTTTGCAATCATAAACCACTATTGTGTTTTCGATTAAGTAATTGTAGAAATTTGTAGAATATAGCAATGTTCTAGAAGGAAGAAAACAAGCTGTGCATAACGTCTTTACTTGCAGTAGCACATATGGCGCCAAACTTGGTTTAAAGAAAAACAACAGAAAAGTTCTTAAAAACTGAATGTTTTTTCTTAGTTTGAAGAACATTTTAATAATCTGAGGAACCATTTTCCACTAATAGACGTGTTTATTCCACCTTTTGAGCAATATAAATGTTTCATGGACGTTTAAGTTCTTTATGGAACCTCTGATTCCAATAAGTAACGTGTTTATAGTGTAGCTATGCACCAAAAACCTATTTCAGTCTAGCCAGCTATTAATTATTTAACATAAAACTTCTATTGATGATAAATTTAGGCATTGCAGCAACACAATGCACCTAAAATGTGCCTATTTACCAACAAAATAACATATGTTTAGCACATAACGAAAATGCTTCTTCTAAAGACATTACAACCATGTTACAAGATTCATAACTTGTTTAAAAAACAGGTTCCTTGTCATTTTGAAAATGCTGTCTTTCGCATAATTGTTTTCCTAGAACAAAAACAAAAGAGCAGTGTTAACAGGATGCTCCACACTTTGATTTACTGCATTAATCTACTTTAACGACCTACTTTTGTTCAGCCCTAGACTTGCCACTCTTCTGTGATGTCTAGGTCTTTAGGGAGGTGGGCCCCTTTGAGGCTCAGTGTTTCTTGACTAAATTCCCCACAGAAAGTCTGACACAGCCCAATCATTCCCACTACTAGATGATCACAAAACCCGAAGCTATGAGTCACAGAAGCAAGGGCCACTTCCCTGATTAAAGCAACAACACATTGCTGTAAATCTTTAAAAGATGAGCAAAGTGCATAGTGCTTACCATGCATGTCATCTTTGTGACACATGGAGTTTGGTAAGAGCACTTTATAAAGATAACGTTTTGCCCTGATTTTGCAGATAAGTGTCTGCAGAGACTGCCTGTTTAAGGGGTAATGCAGTGCTGAGGTTTTCTTCTCTGCTCTCACTGCCAGACCTAGTATTGATCCGTTTCATGTAATGTAAAACATCATTGCACCCAAGGGAAGATCCTCTGACAATTTTGTCAGGCTTCATTATTATACTTCTTTTTGATTGTGCAGTAAATTGCTCATGCTGGAAGATTAAGATGTGTTGCTATTAATGCATTTTACCTCTGCATCAAACATTTATAAAAAATCAAAAATCAAATAAACATAGCTTAAAGACTTGCAACATGCGAAATCTTCACGAAAATTCTACATTTTCTTCTGATTGGCATATTTTGGTCTCACTTTGTTTCTGACTCTTTTTTTTATAATTACACTATTTCAACTCAAATTAATGAAGACATCTTTTTATTTATTTGCTAAGTAGCCATGCAATAAAAGGGATCATTGACACTCGGCTGTTCATTATCATAAAGAAAGATTCTGTTTTATGAAAATGACCATTTAACTACATTTTTACCCCATATTATTATGAGTGGAAATCATTTTTATGTTTTTTATATCTAAACTTTCCCCTTCAATGGAAAAGGCTCATGGGCAGCAAATGAAGCTTTAATATGAATCTTATTTGATGAGCACAGTGTCTAAACATCCTCTCTGGCTGTTCATGTGTGCACAACCCTCTAGTCTGTCCTTTCCACGTTTACTTATGACTAACCACTGCATGACACCACAGTACAATTCACTTGAATGCACGTTGGATATGTCTGGACCCTAGGCGACTGCACATATCAGGCCTGACCTTCCCTGCAAAAAAAACAAAAAACAGAACGTGACTGTGCATGTAAAAGCGTTTTCATACAAATAATGAAAAAAGCTGACCCAGCCCTGTATCTCTGAGAATAACAAGTTTGTTGACCACATTAACAAAATCACCTTGCTATAGGTGAAAATAAGATCTTAGAGTATTTTGTTCATTTTAATAAAGGCAAATAAAGTGCAAGTGCCCCCACAGTATGACTAACAGGGCAAGAGCACTGAACCTGCCAAATCCCACACACATATGAAGCAGCACCTCTTCAAACAGTCACTTAGAGATGTTTTATCAGACTGACACATGGCATCAGTGCTGGCATAAGCCTGCTTTAACAGTCTTTGGCTTTGATTCTATATTCATATCAATTTGTGTCACTCTTCTGTATGTTACAGATCTCTCTCTGGACCAGTTCTTCACATAATGTTTCATATACTGAATGAATTGCAACTGAACAGAATCTAACAAGCTTCTGATCCTGTCTATCACAAAACCTGAAACCAGCTAATTCCTGTTTCTTTGGCAATACATTTGGCTCAGACCACCTGGAAATTGTGGCTGTGTAGCATGAGGGATGAGATATTGTGGGATTATAGAAATATGCGTTTTATCCAAAAGTACTCAAGAGTAAGTGCGTAATGCAAGCGAAACATAAAACGCTAAAAAAACTATCCCTTGGTAGAGCCTGGGGCACGTTAGGCCTTTTACTGTCAGAGTTGCTTTAAAAGCAGAGTAGTGATTGAGCCGCAATGGATATGGTGGGCATATTTGTCCATCGTCCTCGCCGTCCCTTGTGCTGCTGATGCACTTTTTCCCCTTCCATCAGATGACTTGACATGTGCAGTTCTTTGACTAGGCCCATGGCTATTTCCCCACAGCAGTACTTTAATGACACTGTTCTAAATAAGAACTGCTCATGCGCCATGCTAATCATCTCTCAGGGAATGTCCTAACCAGCTTAAATTGAAAGGAGCAAGATGTTCAATCACTCAACATGGAAACAGTGCTCTATATGGTTTGCTGATGTTTGCCGTATGTGCAGCATTAACTGTGATGCATAGATATAAAAGATCTATAAGTAAAACATAAATTTGAGTTCAAAAATACCATCTCTACGCACACACAATCATTGGATGTCTCTGTATGCAGCATGCAATATCCATGGTTTTGGGATATTGAAATAAAATTACATCTATCTAAAATACGAAATTCTGATTTGTTCAGTAGTTTCAACATATTTAGTATTTCTGTATAATATTGAACATGTATTATTTTGTAGCTATAACATATGTTCAACTAACATTGTCCCTCTGAAAAAATTGCCCATTAATTGTTTCACAAAATGCTTTTTCAGTTTGTCATACAAGCGACATGTCACTTCACTCTTAATTTGTTCACCATAAAGGAAAATCCATAACTCAAATAAATAAATGAATTAATAAAGGGTGTACCTATGTGCTCGCTAGTATATTGCTAGGTATTCTAGTTTTTTTTTAAAGGCCTCTCCTAAGGCTTTGTAATAGTATATGGTATCTATTCAAAAAACTAATTTTAATTTAATTTAATAAACAATTAGCAAAAAGTATGTTTGTCCTAAGAACATGAGATGCCAAAGTTGAATACTTTAGGTTAGCAGTTTTTTTTATTTTTTATAGAGTTCTAGAAAAAAGGGGAGCAAAAAAATACAACAATTCAAAAATTAAGTTATAATTCATGGTGTACTCTGCTGCATTATTGATATGGATATGTAAACAGCTGGCACAGGCTCTATTGGCGCAAACTCCCAGAAATACTAGGCATCAGGCGACACTGAGTTTTCAGTTACACTGTTAATAAGAGCACACGTCCTAAACATGTCTCCTCAGCAGCGAGAGATCCTGTGGAGGATGTGACCATCACTAGACGCTACCTCTCCTGGGATTTGTTGCCTTGATCACTTTCCATCACAGTGAGAGAAAAACACAGATCTCGCAGGCTCCTGAAGGAGCACGTCTGGCTCTTCATTCTCAGTAGAGACCAGTGCTCCCCTGCAAAACAACAAGGAACAATCGGTATTTGTATCAGGCAACGTTGCCAGTTGAAATGTCTTGAGAGTGTGCCACGCTTTCCAGCTTCCATGACATTCGTTGAAAACAGACGACAATACAAATACAAAATTAGGCATGAAAAAATCTAATAGTGAGCATTGACTGCTTTTCCTCCTCACATATGTTGGCAGGAGTAGAAATAATTACTGGGTAAATCCTTCTAGCATTCATGTACATGTCTCTTCAGCGCTGGCACAATAGTGTAACAGTACAGGGCAATTTTGCTGTTCCACAGCATTGAATAAACCTCTACATTGGCCATTTTTAATGCCGTATGTTCCTACAGCTGATGTTCATTTGGTTCTTGAAGTTCGCAGAAGACTAGGAATAGATCATACACCACGCTTGATAATTAGACACCAACAGGTCCAATTGCGCAAGAGGGAATTTTTGCACATGGGCATCATCTTTGGGGAAAGGAGCTTACCAAACACGCTTTCTGCTAATGATGCCTGGCTTTGCCCGCTCCCTTCTGAGCTTCCCTGGAGCTAATTTACTGGAACATCGCCACCGTTGAGACTTTTTCAGGCCCTTTGCATACAGATTCTCAAGACACAGATAAGGAAGGAAAGCAACTTATGTATGTCAAGCAGAAAGAAAAATGCAATCTTTCCAGGTCACATCATCAGAAAAAGATGATTCATCCTATGAAACTGACTCATCCTACAACAGGCACAAATTAGGAGTTTTTAATTATGGAAAGCATAATATATTCTTCATCGTTAATTTTAAATCGGAAAATAATTATAACAGAATGCACAGAAAGCTTGTTTTAAAAGACTTTTAAGTCTTAACTGTCTTATGCTAAAAAAGGCCACACACCATCCCAGAGAAAATCCAATTTCTGAAATGTTGATCTGTCATAGCTCTAGACATTTAAAGCTCGGAGTCATAAATCATTTAAGCATTAACTTAACTTTGTTTCTGATTTTCCTTCTGAAACTCCCTATAAAAAACTAAAATAGACACAAATAAGTCAATTGCTGACATATAGTAAGAGTAGAGAGATAAACAATGCTGATTACATACTGTAGCTAAGATAATTTGGTCTTGGAAACTGAATTCACTGGCTTTTGATTGATGACTTTGATATCTTGGCAAATCTGAGCACAATTGAGATATTACTGACTATATTATCTTCAGAAGCATGAGATTGCTAAAGTCTATTTGTCAAGAGAAAATGCTGAGACTTAAGCAAAAGTCTTTTAGTCTCACTGCTCTTTGAGAGAAGCAACTGGGGCAATCGTGGCATAATGGATAGGGGGTTGGACTTGTAACCCAAAGGCTGTTGGTTCGCGTCCCAGGTCCGACAGGGATTGTAGGTGGTTGGAGTGAATAACCAGTGCTCTCTCCACCTGAGGTGAGACCCTTGAGCAAGGCACTGCTCCCGGGCGCTGCAGCAATGGCTGCCCACTGCTCTGGGTGTGTGTTCACTGCTGTGCGTGCACATCGGATGGGTTAAATACAGAGCACAAATACCAAGTATGGGTCACCATACCTGGCCACAAGTCACTTCACTTTAAAGAAATTTACAAGAACTCATTTAAGATTTATTTATTTATTCATTCATCAAATAAAAAAACAAATGCAAAATATATCACAAAATTCTGCTCATCTTAGCATATTTTGCTTCTTTCTGTCAAAAAACATTTTCTGTTTTTTACTCATCACAATGCAAATTAGCAGTTTGAAACATGAAAATAATCAGGAAAAAAATTACCAAATTTTGTTATAATCTGCTGTCATTGTGAAAACATTTACCGCAAGACTTCTATATTGTATAGAGCATCTACACTGTTCATTAAGAGTAAGAAAGGCAACGATCAGCCACTGTCAAATGCTCCCTGACAAAAGAGGTTGGAGCATTCCTAATTAAAGAAGGCAGTGAGTTCAACAGTCTTGGAGCAGTACTTAAAAAGGATGACCCTCCCATACTTTAAAATTTAAGAATAAGAATATTTTCCAGACCATTTCTTCAATCATACAGATTTCAAACAACATGTAAGTAAATAACTTATATTGTTAAGTAACAGGATTGTTGGTACTGAATCAACTCTTGCTTAAAAAAAAAAAAAAAAAGTCAAGCAGAATGAGCACCATCGGAAGTCTGACTGTCTCCTTAGAGTTTCACCATCTTGTAATCCTGCAGTCTGGACAGCATCATTACTCACCTAAGCTACAAATTAGACACGTTACATTTTATTGCCTGTGATTAAATCATGAAGCCATTTTCAAGGCAATAAACTCCGACCTCAGTGGAGAATGAGTGACTAATACTAACGGAAGTTGTAATATAGTGTAAAAAAAAAAAAGACTCTGCCAGACATTCATTTTCACAAAGAAGTGTGACAGTTACAGCAGCCCTTTATTATCAGATAACTCATGTTTGTCCTGTGAATTTTATATCAAACAAAAAGACCGTATTATCACACACATAATTAATACGTCTGTGTAACTTTATGAATACATTTACTTTTTTCCCCATGTATCTATCCTGTTCAAATGTAAGCGATGTTGCTTTCTTCATGCCATCAAACCCTGTATGTTAACCACCTTCAATATTGTAACATACAATATATAACATACATTCATAAACCTGCATAAATGTGACATTTCTAAAGAAAAGGCCAAGATATGACTCACTGCTATCTAAATCGAAAGTCAAGAGAATAATTTGCAGTTCCTTAATAATTTTATGAACATAATCACTGCTGCTTAAAATGACAAATGGAGTACAGTTCAGCAGAGGTTATGTTTACACGAACCATGCCAGTACAACAAAGGCATCCAAGTAACTAAGCAACTGTTGTCAGGTTTTAAACTCTACTACTATAGAGGCATTATATTAACTTCTCTAAGCAATGCGTAATATTCTTGCTCTTTAAACAACTGCATAAGGTAAACAAACCAGCTAGACAAAATTCATAAAATTCAAATGTACTTATACTTAATGACTACTAATATATGCACTTACAGTATCTACTTACAAGGAAAAATTATGCACAGTCGCTTCTTGAAGGTTAGGGTCACTACAGAATTAGTTTTTGTTAGTTAAACGGATATTACAAAAAGCAAATTACAAAGTGGGTTCACTCATATCTGTCAGAACTTACCTAATTTGTCTATTCTGGTCTAAATAGATCTTAGTCTGTCCCATTGCGACAGGGCATCCCTCAGGGATCAGTGTTTGGTCCTATTCGGTTTGGTATTTATATGCTACCTCTTGGACAGAATATTTGGAGGTACGGTCTGGGCTATCACTGCTATCCAGATGATACCCAGATTAATTTTTGTGTATTAGTATTCAACCTGACGTTACACTCGCACTTGAAACTTTATTTGCTTGTTTATTGGAAATAAAGGCCTGTGTGAGACAGAACTTTCTTAAATTAAGCTATTCTAAAACTGAGATTTTATTATTTGGTACTCCAGCTTCTATTAATAAATGTAACACAGTCGAACTGACAGCCTGATCTCCCCTTCTGAGCAGGTGTGGAACTTGGGTGTTATTTTTGACGCACAGTTGAGTTTTAATACTCAATTTAAAAAAATTAGCTTTTCGTCATCTGCGGAACATTGCACACATAAGAAGCCTTCTCTCTATACCTGATGCCTTTATAACATCTAACCTTGATTATTCCAATTCACTTTTTGCAGGTCGTAACTCTGCTGCTTGTGTATTGACCTACATGTCATCACATGAACACATTACCCCTGTACTTTCTCGACAACACTGGCTTCAGAGGCAATCACGTATTGATTTTAAAGCAGTATATAAAGCAGTACATGGGCTGGCAACCAGAATATATTTGTAACTTGGTTACACAATCTACACCTGCTCGGTTTCTCCACTCTATTGACTCTCTAATGCTTTTTCAGCCCTGTTATAAATGTTAAAATATGGGAGGGATGTCCTTTTCTAGTAATGCTCCATCTCTTTATTTTTTTGAGAGATTACTTAAAAAGTATGCTCCGTCAAATTCCTTCTCTCGTTGGTAGTTCCGGCAATAGTTTGTTTTATGGGTTTTGTAATGGCCAATTCAACAAAAATAAAATAAAAAAATGTAAAGAAATTAATACAAATAAACAAATATACCATATATAACTATATATTTATATGTGTTTGTGTGTTATGATTATGTATTACGATTATTATAACCAGAAATAATCTACTTACACTCACCCACATCTTCTGCTGAATGTCAAATGAAAAAGGCAGTGGAAGCTGGGACAATCTCCACTCTCACTGTCCTTGAGATAAAAAACATCACATTACATTAGCCTTTGCTTGCATGTGTGATCTGTGTCACCTCTTAAAAGGTTACACAAGATTAAAAGGTTGCTCAAATTCTGTTGGGATCACACAGTATATTAGACGGTTTTCAGCTTTTCCACGCAAACAACAGAGCCCTGCAGGACACAGAATATTCATATCGGACAAGGACACTATGTAGGCCAGCCTTTAAATGGGTGAGAGTGCCCTCTCAATGGAGCTGCTGGTTTTAACTTCTTAGGAAAGTTTTGATAGCACACAAGAGGCAGGCAGAAGCTAAATAAAAAAAATAAAAAGGAAAATAAATGTTCTTCGAACTGAATGAATGGGTCTCATTTACAGTGGCTGTCTCTGAGAGTATCATTTCATAAATGTAGACCAGCAAAGCTGCACTTTCTTTCTGAATGGCTGCCATGGCAACAACCACATGACTTGCTCAAAACTCAAGCTGAACTCCCATCTCTGTTCATTGTTGCTTCTGGTGCAGGTGGATTCAGGCTATAGCGAAGCTAAGTAATGCAACATCAGGCTTACCAACCTGTTTTGCCCTGTGTTAATAAATACCTGCAACACAGATGGGACAAAAACTGCTTTGAGATGCACAGGAACAAGGTAAAATGGCAAGTGGCTGGGTTAGGAGTCTATGGTTAGGAGTCACAGTACAATAGAAATTTGTTTTGGATTATTCAGTGCTATTATCTGAGGTTTCGTGGAGTTCCATGTTGGTACCATGCTTGCCATGAAGTGCTTCTTTGTAAAGTGCTATAACAGGGTATGTGTGTTTGGGTTTTCGGTACAATAAAAACTACAGCATAAACTGTTATCATATGCATAATATTTCCAGGTTAAATTCGCAAAACCAACTATCAACACAACTCCACCGAAAACCTATAACCACCTTCTTGTCAAGCTAAAGAAAAGACAGGTAGGAAAGCTGAACTACCACCAGGTGTCGACAGTTCCACCGTTTAATTGTCAAAACTATGGAAAGAAACGCATGCATGTTAATCTTTAGCAAACAAATTTGAGGTTTTATTATCTCGTCTGTCGTAACCAGCTTGAAGAAGAACGGGTTTCGAGAATCAAAAGAGAAAATCACATGCTTCTCGACAAAATGTCCCATATAATGCAGACCAGAGGTGGAGTTGAGTGTAAAAATGACTATGTGAAGAAAAGGTATATAGAACAATGTAATATTAAATATCCAACAACGTCTGTAATATGTACACATTTATATCGCACTACATGGTTTCTGTCTCAGTCTTGGTTCGGAAAAAAGACAGCAGGAGCTGCTTCGCATCGCTGAAGAGAATCAGTGGATCCTTCAGCGCCTGTCCAGCTGCAGGCCCCTCTACAGCGTTCAGGTGTGGCGCGAGCAGTGGCTCAAAAACCTTCAGCTCATGGACAACATAGGGAGATATCCGCGTCTGCACACAGCACATGTGAGCAAAACATTACTAAAATGTACAGTAGAGCAGATATTTCCCGTTTTGTCCACTTAAACTTATGCATACTAAATTGAATAGCCTACAATTATGCTTACGCCTACTGTATTCGTGCATACTTCATTATGCATACTCTGACGTGTTTTTTCACCTTATATGTTGTTAAAGGGATTCTCTTTGCCACCGATTTCAGCAGAGGGACATGGGAAGGCACAGAACAAGAAAACTGCAAGACATGAGCATGAACTGTCTGCTAACATATGGGATGAGAGAAAAGAATTGGATGAAATATTTGATAAATCGGAACACAAAGATGCATCTCAAGATGAAGCATGATTCATGCAAGACAGGGTGTCGATTATAAAGATAAAATCAGTTGTTTTTCTATCTCTCTAGAAATATTCTTAGGAAGTTAACTGATGCCGCTTCTGTTGTCAAGTACACAACAGCTCAATAACTACTAGGTGTCACTTTACAATCAATGTTCTGAGCATACAACGGGTTTTCTTTCTCTTTTATTTCTATTTAGCATCATGTGCTTATTTCGTGTTGTGTTGTAATTTTGTTTTCAACTTCGTCATTTTCCAAGTTTGCGTCTAAATAAATGCATTAAACCAATTATGTATAGCATATACCCAGACTATATAACTTTTCTAAATAACTAATAAAGCATTACAATTTAGACTCTTGGACTACACATTCTGTGTTTTTATATTAAATGGATGGTTTTTGAATTCTTAAACTGTATATAAGAAGCTTAATTCAATGTCTAAAATATTATAATGAATACTTTAAAATGACACGTGCCCTGATTTCTTGTTTGACTAAAATCTCTCGCGCTCTCTTTTTTTATCGATTAGCTACGCCTGACTTTGCGATCACGAAGAGCGAAACCACAACGCCGCTCGAACTCTCTGTAATCTACTTAGCAGGTCTGAACAAGTCGCCGAGCATCACAGGGGTGGAATTAACGTTAACTGAAAATGTATTTCGGTTAAATGAATTAAGGATTAATGACATCTCTAAACAACTGACTTAGACATGGTGTAAGGAACGCGGTACAGGTACGTCTAGTATTGATGTTATGCCGGGATGATAACATGTTGAAATGAGTTTATCAGACAGCTAGCTTTGCTAACTTCACAGGGGCCTTTAATAGATGAAACAGGAAATTTGACATTGTTGTCGAAAAGTAACGTATGAGTTAAATATGCATTATTAAACAACCACAAGCAAAACTGAATGTGTCTGACGTTATAATATTAGCCTAGCAGATTAAATGGATGAGACTATCTCAGATAACAACAGCCTACAGAAGCATCACTGCTTAACTGTGACATAGCTCAGTATTTATCCGTTTTTATTTGCTCTGATGCATTCTATTGTGTGTTAGTATTCGCTAATGAGCATTTTGCAATAACGTTAAGTTACTATAAAATATTTTTTTGTTGTTGTATCTCATCCACTTGACATCCATGTTATGAATAAACTAAAACAATAATGCAACAGAGCTCTTTTCTAACGTGTTTGTAGTAATCATACATAAGCGCGAACAGTCGTACAATTAGCGGAACGTGTATATGATCAATAATACATAATAAACCAGCAGCGTAATGAGACTTTAGGTGTCCTACTACGGCGAAGGCCTTCTTCCTGTGTGTTAGTGACGTATTAGGCGGGTTCGTGAACAGGCTTACCTGATTGGGTGAAAGGCATACACTGGGAGCCTGCGCTTGTCAGGCGGCCAGTCAACGAAGTGTACGAAGGCGGAGTTTTGGCTCATAGATTTTAAATATGTTAGATGATTGGACGGTCGTACCGGTAACGTCAGTCTAAAGTAGTTATTATTCATGAGCAGGCCTTCGCCGTAGTGCAGCTCTCTAGGAATCACATGACACGTGAAACTCGTGTTTGTGTTATGTTTTCATTTCCCCAGCTTTTCGTGCTCTATCCATAACACTTGACCACGTACAGCTAGTATAGTGCCTATCCTGTTTCTGACATGAGTGGATCATAAATGCTGTAACGTTAGTGATTGGTTACCACAATAAATTTTTCTAAAATGACAAAGTGAACTGATATTACATTGTCCAGAAGTATTTGGCAACTTCTCTTTTACAATCTGCCTTGTGATCTTTTTTTCTTTTTTTGGTAGTCAGCTAGTCTAATCACATGTCTCCTTTTCCTGAGTAAATTGCTCACATGACTGACTTTTACATCGACCTTAGTGCTTTACAGCTTAAAGTTACTGACCTCAGGGCTAATTTAGACATTACTGAGACTTTATTTATTTAGACACTGAGGGTACCAAGTCGATGTTTATTTAGTTCACAAATATAATCAAACATACATCGTTTTATTTTAATTGTCTCTCAGGGGCAGTGACATGGCTGCTGAAGACAAGGCTTCCTCCTCGTCCTCTGCGATGGACTGGAGCTCCGAGCCGCCACTCTCTCCCACCAGTCCCTCCCATCTAACGCACTTCAAACCCCTGACCCCCGAGCAGGACGAGCCGCCCCTGCGCTCTGCCTACAGCTCCTTCGTCAGTCTATTCCGCTTCAGCAAAGGTGAAACAGGTTTATTTTTTCATGCCATTGTGTCATAATCAACACCTGCATCTGCATTTCCTGTTTTTCAAATCATTGAGGTTTCTGATAGGTTCACTGTTTGTGCCATCAAACACTGATTCATGGATATCATCCTACATTTATCTACTTCATGCAGTAATGTGAAAGTAGTTTTTAATGGGTCGATAGCACTTATTTGGAAATTGGATGCAGAGTACTTTGTATTCCTGATTAACTGTTTCCTTGCACATTGAAAGCATGAAGATTTGTAGCATTTTTATACCTTGAAATAATAAAAGTACAAGGTCACAAGAAGTAGCCATTCTAGTTATAGAGAATGTGCTCTACTGAAAACTAGTGGTAAACCAGTTGTAGGCATTGTATTGAACAGTCAAGTTTGATTTTGAGTCATTTGATTTTGCTCAAAAGTTACAGAGAAAACCGTGTCCATCCTGCATGCTTTCATGTGTTTTTTTATTCCTGCTGGAAGCACCCATTACAATCAAATTATAAGACCTAAAGCTTTAAGAAATAATAATTAGGTGCATCCTGTCCACTTAGGACATATGAGTTTTACTCCAAACTGGTCATAGGGCTAAAAGAAATAGATGATCTCTATTAAAGTAATAGTTCGCTCAGCGTACTGTGAGGAAAGGATGTGCGCTAAGAACACTATAGAAGTCAAACTACTACTGCATGTGCATAAATTGTGCAATAGATGATACTTTAGTCTAGTGAACATAACACAAGTTCAACATTTGCATTTGTGTTGGACATTTGATGATTTTGTTTAGGTAACATATTTGATCCGGTCAATGGAGCTGAAGAAATAACTCTGGCCCTGACAACAGAGAAATGTCAGGAATTTAAACTGGATTTCTTTGCATATTATTGATGTATTGATTTACAGTTAATCAGTATGATAATCCAGAAAAGTTCAAATTCAGTACATTTTTTAATAGTGATCAACTCTCTAATCTCTCCCTTTCATTCCCTTTAGAAAAAACAGGTGCAAACATTGCACCAGCAAAAAAGATTTCTAAGCTTGGTAAGTCTAGATTTTGTACGGAAATACAAGTGTAGAAAAAATGATTGGGGAAAAATGATTTCCGCAAAAGAAGATTTAAAAGAAATGTCAACACAATGCAAATTCTGTCTTTAAATCAACCAGTCGCCGCAAAAATGAAAATGTTCTACCTTTTGATGGAGACAGAGCTTTTCTGTGATTTTAATTGATCAGAGGAAGGACGGCCTCCTTCAGTGACCGAGAAAAGTCAGTCGGCTTCTTCATCACCGCAGGGGCCACGGCGCAACTGGGCAAGTCCCTCCCATTCTATACATGGCTCCGAACCCCAGAGGAAGCATTCCGAACTTCTCAGAAGAACATCCACTGCTTCGGGTATAAACACACAAGATTGCATATACTATTGTCTTGTTTAGCTATCCGCATTCTTTTCTTTACATTGTATTTGTTCTTCTGTAGAAGAGAATGCTACAGTCTTTTTCTTTTCTTTTTTTCCAAAAGACAAAACCAATGTTCTGTATCCTTCAAAACATGCTCTTGCTAAAATTAGAAAGGCCAATCCTATCAGTATCTTTGATTGATGACTAGTCTCTGCAGCGTGCTTCTCATAGGGTTTATCATTGAAGATAACAGTCATTCGAAAGGCTAGACTCTGCCCTCATAAGATCCATACCGCTCACAGGAGAGCCACTGGACATTTACTATTAGTGAAAATCCAGGCAACGGTCCAGTAAATCCACGAGACAATTTTTGTTTGGGCTGTAAAACTGGAAAACTACATTCTGGAGTTATGTTCATAATTCAAATGATTAACAAGTATTGTGAACCGTTCTTTTTATAGTTGCAAGATGATTTCAAAATGACTAAAAGCTGAATAGTTTGTGAGTTTTACGATGCAAGATTGCATGTGCAGAAATCTTTTAGGCTAAAGTTGTTGTATGTTCCTTTTTGTTCACAGTGGACTGGGAAGGTGAGTATTCTTTATTTCATTTCATTTGTATGAAGTCAGTTTCACATATACCTAAAATCTGCTTCAATTCATCAACACAGAGTTAAACTTTGTGTATACTGCAAAAAGAAAATATTTTCTTTATCAGTATTTTGTTTTAGAAGTAAATTCCTTAAATAAGACACGATTTATTGCAAAATTTAAATATACTAATAAATATACTATAATTTAATATGTCTTTGAATACAGTAGGTAATTTTTTTTTCTAACACACTGCCAAATTATTTTAAACAATCCCCACCAAGAAACAACTGACAAATTTGTTGAGGTAAAGTTGTTTCTCTGAAAACAGGAGTAGGTGTGTAGAAGGTGTTTTAAAGGTGTGTAGATATGCTTACAGGGTAAAAGGTACAGAAAAACTGATTAAGAAAATGAATTTTGCAGCATATAGTTTTTGCATGTGAAAGGTTGTGTCTACAGTTTGAGCTGAACATTTTGCTTCTAAGCTTTAGTTGTTGGTCTTAGTATTTCTCACATGCTTGTATTCACTCATAGTCTACACATGAGAATCATAATCCCACAAAGTTTCCTGAAAATCCTCGCTGACCTATGGCGGCTGACATAAGCATTCATTTACAGGATAAAGGGGGCTGATGGAAATTTAAATGCAGGCTTTAGTTTTGAATTTGCATGTGTGTCGTGCATTTTCACCTGTATATTGTACTTCAGTGTAAGTTTAAAATTTTGCTTAGGTTTTGACTTTGCTTTTTTGGTTCTTTGCATTTGTAGAGGGTCGACGGAAATCAGAAGCTCCTCTGGGCAGCCACGATCCCCGAACAGCTGTCCAGCTACGCACAGCCCTCAAGAGGCTCAAGGAGATCATGGAAGGGAAAAGTCAGGTATTGATTTGCAGTGAACTAGCTGCATCTGTACTTTTAAAGGTTCATAAAGATGAATGTCATTTAAAAAAAAAAAAAAAAGTCTAATGTTTGAGTAGTTTTTGCATGTTGACCTTAAGCGTACAGACAAAAGAGCCTACCTGCATTCTCCAGAATACACCACAGAGTACAAAAGTGGTGGGTTGTTTTTTATGTTCTAGGACAGTGATCTGAAACAGTACTGGATGCCGGACAGCCAGTGTAAAGAGTGTTATGACTGCAACGAGAAATTCACAACTTTTCGACGCCGTCACCATTGTCGACTCTGCGGTCAAATCTTCTGCAGCCGATGCTGCAACCAGGAAATTCCTGGCAAGTTCATGGGCTATACGGGTGAGTGTTGTTGCTGTGTCCGCTGTGGGGAGCGAGGGTCTCATGCTGACCACGGGTTTGTGGACGTAGCCTCTTTGATGAGGCGTTCGACAAGAAGATGAGCAGCTTTGTCAGATTAAAGAGTAAGACTGCCTCTAGCATGCTGCGTGTGTTTGCGGTGGTTTGACATTTTGGGGTTTTGATTAAAATGGGTTGTAGAACGTTGTGGATTAACTGGTTTGATTTTAAGAAAGGTAAGAACTTGATCTTTCAGGAACAATTGGTCCTTAACTAAAAAAACAAAACAACAACATTATTTCCTCAGTATATTTTTGCAGATATTTTATGATTTGAGGTCATCTGAACTATTCTGATTTTGATTTCTGAGAAACTGTTACGTTGGTTATTCTTATTTTTATGTTGGTTTTGGACCCCAAACATTTAGCTATTGACCTTTTCAGGGTTTTGACCTTTTTGCTTTTTCCACCCCACACTACAGGTGATTTACGCGCATGTACATACTGTCGTAAGATAGCGTTGAGCTATGCTCACTCGGCTGACACCAGTTCCATCGGAGATGATCTCAGCGCCCTGTCTGACTCTCCCTGCTCTGTGTGTGTTCTGGAGCCCACCGAACCACGCACACCTGTGGGGGGCCGCAAAGCCAGCCGGAACATCTTCCTGGAAGAGGACCTGGCCTGGCAAAGGTGATAACACAGAGAGAATCAGAAATGGGGCGGGCATAAGGACGTATCACTATCTATTCCATTGTTCCTGCTCACTTTACCTTATCCCTCTGGTGTTTCTCTGCTCTGTTTTTAACTCTGCTTTCCTACCATGATCATTGCTCTTGCTGTTTATCTCTTTAATTGGAGGATTGGCCCTTACAGTTCCATCTAGTCAAGTAGCCTGTTGATTTAGAATTTTTCTCCTGTTCCTCATCTAAAGCATGTACATGGAAAAGTGTACAGTTGAGAAGTTGTTTCTTTAATGTTTATATTAATTAAAAATCACATGAATTAAATTAAAATTGTAAACAAATTGAGAAAATATTGGAATTGCAAAATATTAGGAAAGCTGTTTAATGGATGAAAGTAATGTTACAATACAAAAAAAGTTTTAAAAAAAACCCTCATCACTAGTACTTACTTTTATGACAATTAATTATGCTTTATTACATTCAAGTAACCCTAACCATTTAGTAAGTACACTTACACAGTACTTAAATCAATATTTGCATTGTAACAACGACAGCTTAATTTTATTCTTTTTGTTTAAGGAGTAAAATAGGATCTGGACATGTTTTCAGACTATATCTAGACAGGGTCGACCCGTATAATGTTTTTATGTTGTAGTCACATCTCCATGCTGTGTATGTTTTTATTGTACTCTAGTCAGTGTTTACTCATTTAAGAATTCTTTTTGCCACCAAGCTTTTCAATCTGACTGTAAATCATTCCAATTTGTTTTTGCATTCTTGACGGAATTTCGCTCTTGACATACCAACCGTAAAACAGTCACATGATTACTGTAATGCCAATAAACTTTGATTCTTTCTACTCTCCTATATTTAGTCAGCTGGCTCCTTCTGCTCATGTGTTGTGGGTCTGTCTCAATGCTCATCTTTTCTCCTTTCTCTCTCCATGCATAGAAAAAATTCCATTGGGATGAGGAAGAAGTGAGTTTTAGTGTTACTTTTGTTTTGCATGACCTCCTAGTGAAGACATTCTGCTGCTCTTGTGTCTGACCCTGTTTCATGCATAGCTTGAGTGTCATTTATTACTGTAATATTTCAAAGGGAAATGGTTAAGCTGTTGCTGGGGTTTATTTGTGTGTATATGTGTGATTACTCTAGTCATCAGGAATCTCAGAACAGTGGTCTCAGTTCCAGACTTACTGCAGTCCACGAGGATATAGGCAAGTCTCCAGCCAGAAAAAGGTCAGCTAGTGTGACCAACCTGTCCTTGGACCGCTCCGGCTCGTCCATGGTTCCTGCTTACGAGAGTTCGGTTAGCCCACAGAACAGCCGGGCCTTATCCAAGACTGACCACAGTGAAGAGGAGAGAAAGATCCTTCTGGTAACAACTGTCTTTTACAGGTTCAACCTTAATATCACGTTCGAGTTGTTATTATAACAGCTTGTTATCTTGTAGGATTCCTCTCAACTCAAAGATCTATGGAAGAAGATTTGCCACAATAGCACAGGAATGGAGTTCCAGGACCATCGGTATTGGCTGCGCACTTATCCCAACTGCATTGTGGGTAAAGAGCTGGTCAACTGGCTCTTACGGAATGGAACTATTTCAACCAGGTAAGAACCACTAAAACTGAGAGTTTTATTTTCGGTTCATTGCAACTTCAAACATGGTCAGATGCTTTAATTGCACATTATGAAATAGTTTTGTTTCTTCTTGGTTTTTCTGCCGCAGAGCTCAGGCCATCGCTATTGGACAGGCTTTGGTGGATGGCCGCTGGCTTGACTGTGTCACTCATCATGATCAGATCTTCCGTGATGAATATGCCCTATATCGCCCCCTTCAGGTGAGAAATAATTAGTATTTGGACAGTTGTTTATCTATTGTACATCCTTTGGGGCGTTTTTGTCTTTTTAAAAAAAAAATCTTTAAAAGTCATTATTTGCTCTCTCTCAACTTTAATACCAGTCCTGTATTAAATAAGAAAAAAAGTGATTCTGAAGAATGTTGACCACATTTTTTCTAGTATTTTCCCTTACAGTACATTTTCAAAAAATAGGTTTTGCTTAAGGAATCGTTGAATTTCTGATGAATTTCTTTGTTTTGCCAAACACAAAGAAAGGAAGTTTGAAGGACATTTGTAACCAGGCTGTTTTGGGTCACTTTTGACTTTCATAATAAGAATACTATGGAAGTCAACTGTGACCCAAAACAGCCAGCCTGGTTTTTTATAGTCAAATGTTCATGTATACATGTTTATAAATATCTGCTTGTATTGTAACCAGCTGAAATTTATTTTACTCTCTGTGTTAGATTAAATTTTGTTACTCTCTTTGTTACAATAATTTTGTGTGTGCCCATGAAGGAGTGTTCATTTGTTATTGTGTTAAAGTTATGCTATTGTGTAATAGTATGGATTTATTGGTATGGATGTCAGTGTGGTTTGAATTTGTGTACTGAGAAAAGTGTTTGTGTGTGTGTGTGTATCTAACTGCACAAAAACAAAATGCATCAAAATGAAAATTGTTGTTTGAAATCTGTTATAATAAAAAAAAAAAAAAAGCGGCTTATCATTTACTAAGCATTAACTGGGTTTTAAAGGGTTAAAATCCTAAACAATACATTTTAAACAATAAAAAAAAAAGTGAAGTCTGTTTGTTTATTGTGAAGAGAAGCTGATTTTGATTCTTCACTAATGTGTTTGTTGAATTTCAGAGCACAGAGTTCTCAGAAACCCCTTCTCCAGACAGTGAGAGTGTGAATTCCTTGGAGGGACACTCTGAACCTTCATGGTTTAAAGACATCAAGTTTGACGACAGTGACACAGAGCAGCTAGCTGATGACACTGACTATGTCACACCAAGTAAGTACCCCTTGAATGTTCGCATCCTATAGCAGTCAGTCCATCTTGGCATCACCAACTTGCTGGTCCCCTCTCACAACTTTTCAGATTCGGCCAGCCCCAGCAAAAGAACGTCTGTCAGCAGTTTCCACTCTGCAGTGGATAGTGACTCAGCCGCCTCCATCAACATAAACGTTGAGCAGGACAATGTCAATTTCCACATCAAGAAGCAGGCCAAGTACCCACATGTGCCTCCTTACCCAGCCGAGCAAAAAAGTATGGAGCCCCATGACCCATTCACCCCAGAAACCGACATCCATGCACCAAGTGAGAAGAGGCGGAGAGGCCCATTGGCCATCCCGGTTTGCCTCAGTCTGCTTCAAAAGCAGCACTAACTCACTGGCTCTGTTCCAAACCCTAGTGAGCTACATCACTCTAGATAGGCAGCTACCTAGCTAACTCAAAGAAACCTCAATGATGATGTTTTACATGTGCAGCAATTTTATATTGAGGAAGAGAGGGTTTAAAATGTGCAAAGAAGTCTTGATTTTTAAAGCCATGAACAATTTAATTGCCCGATAGGGGACAAAAAAAAACGTACATCATAACCTTATTTGCATTTATTATTATTTTACTTCAAATTCTATATCTGATAAAAAATAATAAAATGCATTCCAAGGTTGCTTTATGCTTGAAGAATTCATATGCCACTGCGTCAGACTGAAGCTAAAATGAAAGATCTTATGAGCCCGCTTAACTTTACTGCTTTATTTTTGTAGCAGGCTTTGCATTAGGGCATAATGTCGATGTTATCTTCTGTAGGTAGGCAGCTCGCTATGGTTTGGAACAGAATCAATGTCTTGCTGATCTGAGACTCACCAGTACTAGTCCGACCCTCCAAACTAAAACTAGCAACTGATGTGGCAGCCCTAAGTATGGCATAAAGTCCAGCATGAATGATTTTTTCCTTCTCAGCCTCACATGGTTTCCCTTCCCAAAACAACATTTCATATTAATACATTTCCAGTTTGTCATACTACCTCACAAGCATGGCTTTTCTACGTCATGCATGCCTCACAGTTGCAAAGCAATAACACTGACTTCCACTTCCTCAAAATTACTGTTGAAGCTAATCCACTGTCCTGTGCCAGACTGTGGCATGGGTTTATAGCTGCATTTTTTCTCTGATTAACATTATATATGTATATAATTCAGTGTACTCTGATGTCTACACCTGGCTGTTCTGTCTCACATTCACTCTCTCTCTCTACATCAGTGGAAGTCCTGCTCTCTGAAGATGGAGGTCAGCATATATCCATCAGTGATGCCTTCATTAAAGGTAATCGCAACCTTTATTGTAGTTTGGTCCTAAAATGATTCTGAAAAATTTTGAATCATTAAGATATATATGGTTTGAAGTTTAAGTTTTGAATTTTCAAGTAAATGTAAAACTGGTGAGTAAAAGCAAAAGGACAGAATGGACCTAAAGATGGTAACGGATTATAAAAGAGTATTATGAATTGACAAATCAAAATTTGATCTAATGTGGAAAATATTTGATCATAAGGTCTGTCAGAAATGTCCTACAATCAAGTCACATCTATGGGAAGTGCAACAGAAAGCATGGGATGAAACTTTATTCTAATTATTTTCATAAACTGACTGCTTAGACCCAAGTTCTGCAAAGTTGTCATTGCTTCATTTTTCAAAAACGTTTGTAGAACAGCATTAAGTAGAGTCATTTGTTATAATAAATTCTCTTTTGTAAGTCTCTTCGGTTAAAAGTGTCTGCTAAGTGCATACATGTAAATGTACTTTTTTGTCTTAAGTAAGTAAAAATAACAGTTCTAAGCTGTGCATGACCTGTTGTCTGACCAGTGCTGATGGGTTTTTCCTCTGTAGAGTCTCTGTTTAATCGGAGAGTTGAGGAGAAAGCTAAAGAGATGCTCTTCACACCTCTCGGCTGGCATCACAGCTCTCTGGACCAGCTGCGGGAGGAGAATGGGGAAAAGAAAGCAATGGAGCGTTTACTGTAAGATACCGGAGGATTGCTATTTTTAAAGCATGAGATGTATTTTTTAGTTTGGTTTCTTCTATTAATTTACAGTTAGGAGCAAAATACTATAAAACAATGTGGTTAGAAAATGTAATAACAACATGGTATCATTCAAACACTATAAATATAGTTCAGTGTCTACTTTATGGTCACACAAGTATCACATATAAATCACGTGTAAGCAGTTTAGGGACTTTTGGAAGCAGGCATCATGATTAATGCTTCCTCTTCAGGTCTGCTAATCACAGCCACATGATGGCGCTGCTGCAGCAGCTGCTGTACAGCGAATCACTGTCTCTCTCTTGGCGTGACATCATTGTGCCGGTGGTGAGGCAGGTCGTGCAGACGGTGCGACCCGATGTGCGCAGCTGTGATGACGACATGGATATCCGTCAGTTTGTCCACATCAAGAAGGTGAAGAACCCAAATGGACTCAAAAATCGATGAATCTAGTTCTACCAGATAAATGCCTATTAATATTTGCTTTTTCATAGATTCCAGGTGGAAAGAAGTTTGACTCTGCTGTAGTGAATGGCTTTGTTTGCACAAAGAATATTGCGCACAAAAAGGTTTGTATTGACTGAACATTATGCCACAGAGAAGGTCATAATATTTGTGCTAAGAGTGCTGTCACTTTCTCAACAGATGAACCCTTACATCAAAAACCCCAAGATCCTTCTCCTCAAATGCTCCATTGAGTATCTATACAGAGAAGAGACTAAGTTTACTTGCATTGACCCAATTGTGCTACAGGTAATGGCCACTAACCCCTACATCAGGGCTTCTCAATCCTGGTCCTGGAGGTCCACTGTCCTGCAAAGTTTTGCTCCAACCTTGATTAAACTCACCTGC
>JAUMHQ010000063.1:12634117-12652947 GCA_032361165.1 Enteromius paludinosus
CATGTACTGAACTGTTATTATTCAACCATGCCAAGGTCAATTCAGTTTTCCATTCTATGGCACCTTTAATTAAACTGTGTGCAAGATTTTTAAGTGCCATTCTGAAGTTCTAAGGCGAACTGGTTCTGCTTCTTTCCCACACTCTCATTCAAACGTCTGTTCTGGGAGTTATGTAAATTTAGTGAGCAGGTACAAAATTATGCAAAAAGGGTGGACTAGCTTTTGTTGCTACTGTAAAGCAATGTACAGCAATCGACTGTAATTGCGACAATGAAGTCCATCCACTTATCTTTATGGGGCTCCAAAGTTGCAAAACAAACAAAACTACTGTTAATTTATGGTGTGGACACATTTATTGTTCAGCAAATTTTCATGGGCAAAACACAGTCATTTCTGTAGAACTTCTTGTAATTGGGTGCAAAAGATTTACCCGTGCAGATTTTGCAACAAGTTCAGGTTAGTTAAGTTACTTTTGTGTAGGTTGTGCTTCATACATTATTGCACTACTTAAGGATGCACCATAATCGTCTGCCAATATATAATGCACATTTTGTCAGCAAAGTCAATTCTATAATCAGTGGTAAACGCCAGTAACGACCTATGAGTACCGTGCATCCCTACGACAGATCTAACTTTTTTTCTCTAATGGTACTGCACCTTAAATAAGGGTTCAGATTTGAACACATCCCAAATGCTAGCACCCACCCAGAACACCCAATGCACCACAGATTAACACACTAACAACCACAATGGAACACGCTAAAAACCACTGAGAAAACTACTGCCACCATACAACACCTTGGCAACTGTGGCATTGCAAGAACCTAGATTATCCTTGTGCTGATTACATAAACTTTGCCTTATATCTTGGGAATAGTTTTGTCATTCAAATGATCAGTTCTTGAATCGGTTTCTCAACAAATGAGACAACCGGGCTGCAAAACCACACAGCCTTCACCATTTCCATTAAATGGCGTCATCACAGGGAGGCCCAAAGAGCCCCAAGGAAGCTTTGCAGTTTGCACATACCACACACTGTGGTTATTAAAGTCATATTTCCTCTATGTAATTATCATCTTCAGTCCTTGTTTATGCAGCAACTGAAGACTCAACTAATGCCAAATATATTTATAAACTGTATTTTGCCAGCTATTTTCCAAAATTCGAGTGCCAAGCTTCATATATTTATATGGCAGCGCATTGAAAACCACGATAATCTGACACATGCGTGGGATTAGAGAAGCATAACAACACCGAGGTGGCTTGAGCCAAACTTGGCTGCCTCTAAACTTCCAGTGTCTCTATCTGCAGTAACCCCCACATCTCACTTCCTGTTGCTCTTTTTCACCTTCTCAGAAGCAACACAGAGGAAGCGTGGAAAGCATTTTCACTTCCGCTATGCAACAGAACATATGCAGCCAGGCCAACATGCAAATGAACACACGGGGTTCAACAATAAATACGAGAGATTTAAAAGAGGCTGTGGACTTTTAACATCTTTCCGTTTTATCAGCATACTTCATAAACCCCATATGAATTTATAGCTGGAATAGAGTCACATTACGTTTTTTGGGGGGGGAGAAAAGTTCATATTTTCTGAGAAATATAAATTTGTTTTTCTGTCATTTTAAAATAGGTTTCTAAGAATAGCTCCTTTCACTATGACTTTCTCTTTAATATGCACACATACAAATAAACTCTCTGTGTTGAGACAACAGGAGATGTGTTGTTGAGATCTGCTCTATTTTCAGCTGCAGAAACAGGCCACCTCACACCCACTCACTTCAAACTCATTTCATCATCCATAAAAAAGATCTCTGCTTTGCCAATTCGCCACAAGCCATCAGTCATTTTTTGTTAGTCATTTCAAGTTACTCAGCTTTCTAAAAAAAAACAACACACAACAATACCATATACCATACCATATATCATATCATAAATGAGACCTCTTTCCTATCTCATTTGTTTCTTCTATACAACAATGAAATTAATTAGAAAGCAAACGGCAACTTGTTCATGCGCCAACAGCAGAATGAAAGAGCGCATGTCATTTTAAATTTGAACAGCATTATCAATATGACAAAAATAATAATTGTGACAATTGTTTGGCTGTATTGCCAAGTCCTTCTACATGTTTAAAATGTTGTCAAGACAAAGATAAAACGGTCAGAAATCTACTTGGGGAAACGTTTGTGAAAAATTTCAACCGAAATGACTCGTTTCCTTTTATTTCTCTCCAGACATTTGAGAAGAAACGGGTCCAATGTGAAACATCTAAGCATATTCTATAGTACTTCCTCAGGGGTTATCATATTACAATTATTTTCAACAATTAGTTCACCAGCGAACCCCCGTGATTCCTTCTCTTGGCGGCATGATATTTAAAGCAGCAGAATTTGCAACAACAACATTCAATAAATTAATGGAAAACCAAATGTTTACATTTGCAAGGCAAATAAAAATCACATGCGCAAGACCAGGAACGTAAAATAACACAGAACTGGCCCTAAACACTCTCACACTGGCACTGGGCCATCCTTATTGGGCTCTTTTATGAGAGCACTGAATACGATATAGAGGATACGATGTTGAATTCTCTCGGTTATGAGATATTGCGTCTGTCTTGATCGCAGGCACAGCCACACAGCTCTTCTCTCACTGGAAAGAGAGCACAGCAGCTGGTGACAACAGTGCTGTCTGTGTTATGGCACTGCAAAGCTTGGGGACGTGATTGCTGAGTGCTGGCACAAGCAGGGATCTAAACGCAGCTCATCACAAATGAGGACATTCCCCGACCTCCCAACGCCGCTCCATGCCAAAGCCAAACTCTCAAACACTGAAGCCATTGTTGACATGCATCAGGCTACACAACCCCCTCTCCCCAACTCCTCGTCCCCTTGTCTATGACTGCGGCCAATAGAAGCGAGCCAAACTTTCTTCTTAGCCAATGTGGACTGGGGTTTCTTCACTTTTGACAACTGGAGCACAGCAGGCTCTTCTTCAAAACAAAGCAGGCTGACTCCTTAAGAATCATGGGTCTAAAATGAGGAACTGCTGATGTCGCACAATAGACGATCTGCGAAACTGAAATCTAGTTCCTCGTGACAGCATTTTTTCCCCTGGTGTTTAAAATCAGCACAATATGGAAATTTGTGCATGCATAGGTTTTTATTTTTTTTGATCTTCTGGTGAAATTAGACTTCTCCAAACATTTAGTCCAAATATCCCACTGCAAATTCACATTCAGATCTGCTTACATCAAAACAACAACCAATGGATAGAACCAACTTTATTTTTTCTTTAGATGTCAATGATAACATTTAAGAAAAGATCTGTTGCATATACGTTGCAACTTTGCACGATTTACACTCTGCAAATCATCTGATTCATGGGTTATGTTGAGTTTGGAGAAGAAGATGTCTTTAATAACACAGAAAGCCCTAAAACACTCTTCTAAAATAAAAGAATCGTAACTTTTCTGAAGGGTAAAAATATAAAAAGACTTTCATGAAGGGCATAACAGAGGTATCTAAAGTCTTACGATGTTGATGTTTAAGCCGTAAACACACTATTCTCTATTTCCTCCCTCTCGGGTGCTCTGAACTTGTGTCATGTAACCCTCTGAGACTACGAAAAGGCATGAGAGGGGAATGTTGAGATTCAACAACTTCCTGTTCCTTTCCTCTTTGGGGCAAAGTATGGAAATCACACTGTACACAAGACCAAAATGACCGTAAACATTACTGCACTCAGAACAATTAGTGTCACATATTAACTTAAAGCAAGTAAAACGTGCATGGTGTTAAATACCACTATAAAAATTATTTTAACTTGTGCCTTGGTTTATAAAAACAAACAAGACATGCGTTTACACTAATGCACTTTTAATGGAAGTCTGACACCGCTTCAGGATTAATATTAAATACAAATTGTTTACAAAAGTATGTGATGTTTCTCATTTGTAGGCTGCTTTGGATAAAAGTGTCTGCTAAACGATTGAATGTAAAATTTAAATAGACTACGTGCTAACGTCTTATTAAAATCTTTCAACTCCTATCGTGACAGAGAAAAATCCACTTACTTCAATAAATTACTGTGGTATACTTGAAGCACAAAGTACTTAGAACAGTAGTACCACCACTGAAGACTATAATGTCAAACTTTCAGCTAAGGATGCACAAATGGGATGATCCCCTTGTGAAGCACCACATAGAAGGCAGCTCTATATTTATATGTATAAAAATATTTTTTTCCTGTGCAAGGAAAATATATCACTTCATATCATTAAAACATCAGAATAGATTGTTAGTTTATAAAAAAACATTTAATTAAATAATTGGCCTTTATATCATCATTATACTAAAAGATATTGTTTAAATCATTTAGTTACATGTCTACTTTTTATTAAGCTGAAAGCATTTCTTAAAGTAACTTTTTACCATAAATATTTTATTTTTAGAAAAATATTACGATAAATATAAATGATAAATATACAGTATAACATTAACTGCAATTGATGACATTTTGGAGCAGTCTTTATGAAATATTATTCAGTTCAATAAGTGTAAAAAATGACTTAAATTACTTGATTGATATCTTAAGTGCATTTTTATACACACAATTTCTGTGAAAGAAAATTTAAGTGCTCTATTGAAGATAGAAGATAGAAGACTTCTTTTAAGCCCTCTGGAATCGCTTGCACTTTTTGCAGATGCATTACTGTACACCCAATTTTTGTTTGTTATTACAAAATTAAGGACGAGTTGGCATTTTCTGTGGCAATCAATAACATAAAGCTGTCAATGGCTACATTTGTTTGAATAAAAAAACATTGCTTCAACCATGTAGTGTGCAAAGATTTAATAAAGACTTTTAGTCTCTACAGTCTCACAGCTGTAAAATCTTTTCGACCCTGACATGAAGTCCATGGGGCCCCTGATAGACATCGAGTTACTTGTTGCAAGGACAACTTCCTAGAACATTTGCAATAGTCTCTAGATATGAGTGCATCACATGACTATTAGGGAAATATATGTCTACTCTGCTGAGAAACTAAACGGAGACTAAACTAAACCAAACTAAACTAATTATGAGTGGAGGTGGAAAGTATCAAAATAAGTAACATATAATTTCAAGTTTGTGAAGTAAGTAGCAAAAAAAATCACCAATGAAAATCAGACTATGACAAATTCAGTCCACTAGAAAAACGACATTGCAAGCACAAAAGCTTAGTTTGAAACTAAATATTGTTACTTTCGAAACAAAAGTTTCAAATAAGTGAACAACTGATGTTTGTGAGAAAAGGAACTTGACTATCCGAGCTTTAACTTGGGTGGAGCTCAACCATAAGTTGGTATGCAAATTATACTAGTCAGTTAAAACAGAAATCTGACTAGGTGTACTGATAATGATATGAATTTTAACTTCTTTTCGTAACTTGTAATGGTGTGTAGATTAGATTTAGGAGCCATATCAACATCAGCATCATACACATTCCAACCGAGAGCAGGAAGTTTGTTCTTTCTAGATGAAAGCAGATCATTTTACTTACACCAATTATGCAATAATTTAGAACAACACTTACTTTGTTACTCATCATTATCTTACATAAGTATAAAAGACATTCGCACACTGGTGTTGGTAAAACATTTATTATTAATTATACACCCAAAAAGACCTAGGCTTTCATTTCCAATCATTTCCAAAGTATAATCAGATTCACGACTTTAACAGATAGCACAAGTAGCTGTTTCTGACTTTCAGGGAAACAAGAATCTTCCAACAACATCTATGATGTCGTTTAAGGTAAACGCGTGACAGCAGAAACATACATATAACACAGATTTGTATGTGCTGTCATGAATTTTTAATATGCGGTACATATGCTGCACATACATCATGCAGTTTCAGTTGCAACCATATATGGAGCATCACGTATTTTGTGCACTGTTTGTTTTACTGAAAAAGCCATTTAACATAATCATGTGCCAATCCCTCAGTTTCATCAAGCAGCACACCATCCTCCAAATGAACGGATAATTTCGCAAACAAAAACATGCGTTTAAAAAAAACTGTATGCTATTACCTGCTCGACTAGTTTAAGAACAGCCATATCATGTGAAACTGCACATCCAAACTCCTGAGAAGACCTGGAGGTGAAGATGAATAAAATCCAGAAATGGCTGTGTGCGCTTTTCTACACGGAAGAATGATGCTGCACAATGATGTGGCATCAAAAGCTTGCTTCCTGCTTTGCTCCGGATCGCACCCTCCAGGGGCCCGGGGTGATGTGACGGCCGTGGCCGGTTCTGCAGGCGCTATCTTCGGTCAGGGGGAGCTGCTGTAGCCGCTGCCTCGCCACCAGCGCTCCGGCGCTCCGGGAAAGAGGAAAAGGGGAGGGAGGAAAGGATGCGAGGGCTGCTGTAAACAATCCGCATTTACAGCAGCGGCATCCACAGCGATACCGTTTACAGATATTATATCCCTCTCGCTTATGTTCTGTGTAATGTATTCATTCGTTATAAGAAAATACAGGAAGTCAGCGTTTTTTGTATGCTTCCCCCCTCGATAATTTCGTGATCCTACTATGGCGAAGGCGTGGCTTATGAATATTAATACGGGACTCAACTTTTTAACAGATTGGCTGAAAGGCAGAAGCTGTCAGAGTGGGCGCTGTTGTGATGACCAATGAACGATTCTTACTGCGGATTTTTGCATTTACGACCGCACCAGAAAAAAAACTGAGGCCCGGTTTCACAAACGGGGCTTAGCTTAAGCCAGGACTAGGCATTAGTTAAATTAAGATATTCAAACAACTTTTACAAACATACCTTGAAAGAAATTATTACAGGTGTGCGTCTTAACACAGAACAATGACACTGACATATTTTAAGATATGTCAGAGCAAGATATTTTCGTCTGAGACAGCTCAAACATAGTCTGGGACTAGCTTAAGCCTTGTCTGTGAAACTGGGGGTAAAACTACGAGATTAAAGTCGAAATACTACGAGAATAAAGTGGAAATACTATGAGATTAAAGTCGAAATATTACGAGAATAAAGTCGAAATACTACGAGAATAAAGTCGAAATGTTTCAAGAATTTAAATCGTTGAAATTAAAGTTATAATATTTAGTAAAGAACTTGCAAACGACTCGGACTGAGAGAAGGCCACCTGAATATTTGAATATTGATGCGGCCGCTTCATCTTACTGGGATGAGATCTAAAAACTTGCGGAAACCGCTTAATATCAAGCATATGATATTTATTAAAAGGCTGAACAAGAACAACTTTTTATCTTAACATCAGCTCACACACACAGTCTATATTCCTTTGGTGGGTGCTGTAGCTCTCTTATTTAACCCTTTAACCCTACATTACAACGGCATTTATGTGGGATAAGCAGAAATGATATCATGTGTAATGTTCGCGGGGACAATATGCTTGGAAATAATATTTCATGTGGATTCGTTATAGTGCGCCACCCAATAGCAATAAGATTTGTCCCTTTAGTACTTTTAAAACAAAGTCTCAGCTTTCAGTTTCATAGCGAAACACAAATTGTGTATCACAGTAATGTGTTGTTCAAGCTCTTTACTGATCATCAAGGACGGATTATGGACCGGGCCAGTTGGGCCGCTGCCCAGGGGCCCTTGGGGTGCAGGGGGCCCGTGGGGCCCCTAGCCCAAAGCAATTTGCAGCGCTTATCAACAATGTATTTTCGTTTGTCTATTTTACAGGGCCTACAGTTTTTGATCCCCAGCCTACAAGGGCCCCTGGCCCTATAGGGCCTCTGATGGAAGTATGGAGTGAGGGCCCCTGAATTGTTGTGGGGGTGGTGGTCCGATTTGCGCTAATGTTGTGCAAACGCTTTGCCCAGGGGCCCACACAACCCATAATCCGTCCTTGCTGATCAGACCTCTGTATTTACGAGTCAGTTCATTAAAGTATACTGCCGTGTTTGTGAAAGTTCCACCAGCTCGTTCTGCGGAACGTCCAAGAGTTCGTTCTTCACATGCAGCCTATTAATAAAACGTTCTAAAGCTTGACGTGGACTCGTTAATATAAGTTATATTGTCTTGTTTTCTGAGGTAGGCTAATACGTCACCATTAAATGACTATTCACAAGCTGTTTTATTCATGGTAGCCTATAATACAGTAAATGATTGGGTATAATATTTAACGTCTTATATTCATTATTTGTAGCATGCCAGACACCCAGCAATCGCAATAATGTTCTGCTTTGTTGCTTTTGATATAAAACAGCTCAGTTTTCAAATTAATGTGTTTTTCATCTTTGTTTCATGTGTATATAGCAAGATATAAAAGTGAAGGAACATCAGAAGGCATGGGGAAACAGGCTTTAGACTCATTTATTACACTGCCGCTTAAACTAAAGCGATTTCAGATATATGTCAGGCTGTAAAATATATGTCATCATGTTATAATATACATATTGTTTGTATTTCGCTATAAAACTGGCCGATTTTGAAAGCTGAGACTTTTGGAATATCTCCGGGTGCTCCCAATCTAAGCTTTATTTCGACTTTATTCTCGAAATATTTCGACTTTAATGTGTGACTGGATGCTTCAAGGAGATCAGGAAGGAACGTCATCGCAAACCTACTAATATTCATGAACTCCTGCAACACCATAGTAGGATTCGTAATTTCGGTTCCCCCTCTGTATCTGATGCACAGGATTGTCAGTTCTTCCGAGGCGCCTCAGTGATGCCCTCACTAGACTGACGCACGAATGAATCATTCTAACGAATCTGTTCCGTTTAATGACTCGGTCATAGTGAGCGACTCCGATACGTCATCGTTTTAGCAACCGAACTGTCGGAGCTAACTGATTCGTTAAAATGATTCAGTACGCGAATCCTCTCTGTTTACTCCTAGAATAGATATCACATCTTTCGGATAATAGTTTTCTTTTACAATTTAAAAATTAGATTAATTATAGCGTTGTCAAAAATTATTCTCGTTATAGCTTGTTCAAAGAGAAAGGGACAATGTATAATATACTGCCTAACAAAATACTTGATGAAAACCCTAATTACTGAAAAAAATGCAATACAGCAAGATTCGATTCGTTTGAAATTCAATTTACTGTCAATTATTAAATCCAGATAAAACAAGTGCCAGAAAGCACTGTACAGTTTATTACTGTCAAAGTCATTTAGTAAACATTCATGATGAAACTCATAGGATTAGATGGAAGACTGTAATTTGCCAATATAATCGGATTTTTAAAACTTTGTAGTTTTTGTATATTTGCTGCTGTTCTATATTTGTCTCATTGTCTGTGCAGTTAATAAACAGTTCTACGTTCTTAAAGAAATGTAAAACAGGAAATCACCCACAATGTCCCTGGAAGCAAATATCAGTGTTTGTTTGTCCTTTGCTGAATGACATCACCTAACAGACCGCGTGTGTTTGTCTGATTGATACAAAAGCTATTTAAAAAGGCATGAGAGTTTGAGCTGATGGGTCAGACCACTAAGGGAAGTGGCTGGTGCATATGTACCGTTTACACAAGGACATACTATTATGTACGCAGGGGCGTCGTAGTTGGCTGAAAAGTGGGACTAAATTACCAGGGCCCCAAATGGGGGGGAGGGCCAATGAGGAGGGAAATTTTATTTTCCTTTAAATATAATTTTAAGATCACAATAAATGTTAACTAATGTAAATGTTAATATTATGGGTAAATGCATCATTTGATTGAAGTATTAAATGGTGTCGTAGGTGGTTGTGAACCTCGAGCTTACGGGGGCCCATGGCCACTGCTTGTGCATAGGGCCCAGAATTTGGTGCTATGCCCCTATAAGTACGTACACATTTTAATATTAAATAAAATTGGATGTTTAAAGTCATTTCATACACATCTCAGGCTTCAGCTCTTGATCCAAGTATGGTATTTAAACCTAACAGCCAAGGACCACTGACAAAGCAAATGTTCCAAGGGAATATTCTCAGTCAAGACCAGCACAAGCCTATAGCCTATTTCCACCGACTACATGGAAAAGAGCAGATATTATCTCAAAGGGTGGATGTCAAAATGATAAATTACGTCTGAAAATATGGTCTCACATTGTTTCAGACTGCTTAACTCCAGGACCCTCATGTTTGTGCAAAGTCACAAATGACAATCTTCCCTTTACATCTCCTGTGTTGCGTCTAAGCAGTATGTGGGAAATAAGCAAACACAATGTCATATAATGGATGCATTTAACCCAAGATCCTTCCTCAGGTTTAAAAATGTACTGTATACAGTTAAACGCTAGAAATATTACCAGATTAAAAGGTCTTGGTTCACACTGCAGCTCAATCGGATTTGATTTGTCAATTAAGCAAATTTTGAAGCAACATACAACATTAATAAAATCAGGGCTACTTTTAGTTGTGCTAAACAGATAAAACAAATGACAGACCACCAATGACTTTTAATACACAAATGTTTATTCAGCCAAACTAAGCAACATTATAGTAAGAACAGATGTGTGACTGAGCAAGAGAGTGGGCTCGACAGATCAGGACACAAGTCTCTAGTTAAAAGATTTACTGAAGATAAATCACATTCCTCAGAAACTCTGCTACTATCTTTACCGTCACTGTGCATGGTGCCACGCCGTAAAAACAGAAAAGTCTAATCCAAAGACCTAAAAGCATCACGTTTAACAGATTCTTTTTTTCCGACATTTTTCTGTTCTTTAATAAGAAATAAATTTTAGACCACAGAATTTGTGGTACTGGTTGTAACCTACCGGAGAACATAAAAAAATGGACCAAGTCCTATAAACCATGAATTAGACACAGATATAGGAGAAAAAGAGAGAGTGCACATGTAAGGGTAGTTATATTCACAGGTAGTACTCCAGCTCATAGCGAACATACGAGTTCTTCTCATCATTGAAGACAAGAGGATAATGTGCGATCAGTGCGTCCTGGGAGCCAATGTAGATGGAGTTGTAGATCTTCCAGTACACATCACGCACTTTGCGAGCAGGATGGAACAAACCCTTTAAGGGAGAGAGGGGGAAAAAAATTAAAATAAAATCATTAGGCCATTAGATCTTTACAAGTCAATGAAAAAACATTATACAAGCGTGATGATAAAATGTAAAATGTACCTGCAAGCAATACTGCAGCATGCGGCAGGGTCCAATTGCCACTCGCAGACCCTCTAGGGCCCCCATGACAGCTTGGATGACATGAGGAGACGTTTCAAAGACATTTGGCCAAACATAGTTAAGCAAATGATTGAGAGAATCTTCACAGCCAAAGCCATACACTCCCAGAGACATATGCTGGACCACAGCACTGGCAGTCTGCCTGTGTACAAGATCCCTGCAATAGAGCGCAAATACAGGAAGTTATAGAACACTGCTGAAAACAATCTGCATGTTTTAAGTGGCTACTCCATTTTGAAAAGGAGCAATTCTTTTTCCAGCTTACCTGTCCATCAAAGCATCCTCCAGCAAAGGTGTGACAGCGTAGATATAATCTTTCCCCATTTCACCGATGTACTCGAACAGGAAGGACAGAGACTTTAGGACGCCGTTCTGAACATTAAGCTCAGGAACACGGTACTCGTTCATCAACGCAGGAAGCACGGTGAACGGCGAACACGTCTCGGCCACAATAGCTATGGCTACGGTTGTGCACACACGGTTCTGGCGCTCCTGCACCTTCAGATTGTTGAGCAGCGTGGCCAGCACATCATGAGGACTAGAGATTTAAAAACAGAAGTTAAAAAAATCTACATTTTCAAACCTTGCACTGCGTTCAGCATTAGTGAGAATAATTGTGTTTTACCCAATGGCCTTGGCGATGTAGCCAAAAGTATTGACAGTAGCTCTGCGGATGGCCTTCTTGTGGGCTTTTAACAACTCTAGCAATTCAAAACAGATGCGCATCCATTCCCTGGCAGACACATACTCCGCACCCCTGCAAAGGACACAATCATGTGCTTAGGAGGCATTATCAAAATATTTCAGCTAATAAGCTGATATCTCAAATTCTGCAAGGAACTGTAGAACTAACCTGTCAGCGATTCTGCCCACTAGATCAATGCAGTTCTCCTGCACCTTCTCATGTCTGTTCTTCAAGATTGGTGTCAAACGTGGAAGCAAGTCTTTGATAGGTGGTGTCATCTTGTGCATACCTGCAAACAGGACATTTACATAATTATACTCAAAAGCATGTGTGTATTTATATAAAAACACACTAATTAAATCACTTTTTCAGTCAATGTTGGTTTAATAAAATGTAATACTCAAGAGTTTGGGCTTACACGTAATAAAAAAAAAATCAGCAATAAAGCACTTATTCAACCAACACTCACCAATAACATTTACAATAGCTTTAAGGGCTCCAAGGATGCTACCAAGCACTTCTGGGTATTCTTCTCCCAGATACTCATATAACACCACACCCAAATGGCCCATCAGCTTTTCCTACACGGAAATATAAGAGCGAGATATATTAACATTAGTAAGCAGTATCAGTATTTTTGGTTTAACCAGTCTATAAATGTACATAATGCACCCCTTACCTCTTGGCATGTTTTCATGACCACTGCTGTGCGAGAAATCAGGTCAGCAGCCTGTTGACGGACTTTGGCGGATTTGTTGTTGAGACGCCACAGCACTGTACCACAGATCTGAGGCAAGTATGGTTTAACTCTCTTACCCAGAGCATTTACCACCGTACCAAAGCCATTGAGCATCACAGAGTCCTGGAGAAACAGGCGAGATTATGATGTAAATTTATCATATAACATTTGGAAATTTACTATGCAGCAAACTTTGAAACTCACTTCAGTGGTCTGTTCCTGGAAGGCGTACAGGATTCCATCAATAAGCTGCTCCTCCAGTTTGTGATCGATGTCAGCGGCACCAAGGTTGCCCATAATTTTCTCAATTGTCTCCATGACCATTTTTCTGTACTGCTCAGCTTCATCCTTCAAATCATCCACGATACGGGAAATAATCTCAGCTGCCCCGACCTTATTTGCCAGCTCCACTGTAGTGTCCACTAACTGTTACGCAAGTAAAAAAGACAAATGAGATTAAATGCATAGTACTCATGGTTAACTCTACTTCTAATTATGTGATGATCTCACATACCTGTCTGTAGTTGCGCCTATCCAACGCCATTCGGTGCTGCCAGAAATGTTTGAAGAAGGGGGGCAAAATCTCTGTTTTAATGTAATTGGCTTCCACACCATCTGTGCCACAGCACTGCTTCACCACCTGAAATGCACAAGAAAAAAAAAAAGTTTAGTCTATGATGTTTTTTAAATGTTTTTTTTTACTTCTAAATAGTTTTTTTAATTCACCTTAAGGACAATCTTCTTCATTTCCTCGTCAGGTGACTGGAACTCTCGAATGAGGATAAGCATCACTTCTCTGGTGTAATAGTTTGCATATTCAGCATCCATAAGAGGAATCAAGTATCCAATGGCTTTCAAAAAGGCAGCAAGACCCTAACGCAACACAAAAATATAGTAAAAAAAAGTGTTTACTAAAAAGCTGACAACCTTTGAGTTGCAGCCTATGAAGCAAGCAAGCAAGCAAACATTACAAATAAAACGACTTTGGTATTCCATTGACCAGACACATGCTTACCTTGCCTCTGTGTTGCCTGATACCTTTCCAAAGAGGTTTCAGCACAGAATCAAAGGACTCAATACCGTATGGTGTTGCAGCTTCAGCCAGGGCAGCAATAGCCAGAGCACTAATGGTTCGCACTTTCTGCTGCTCATCCACGAGACCTGAAGGAAAAAAAAAACAGTTTGAGACGGTGCTATATAAAAGAATGGAAAAGACTTGATATAGCCACATACAGAAAGATGGAGACCACAATGTCATACTAACCATGCTCGATAATCTCCACCAAGCTGCGAAGATGGGGCAGGATAGCACAGCCCATGAGAATAGCGATCTGCTGTACGATCTTAATACCCGTGTGACGAGCCTGCCAGGATTTCTTGCTCTTGCAAACAGCCTTGAGGAAAGGCAGGAGAGATGGAATGCCCAGGGCAGACGCTACAACGGCGAAAGCACGAGCTGTCGTGTTTCTCACATACTCGTCCATGTTGTCAATATCAGGCCTCATGGTGGAGATCATAGTAGCCAGACCAGCAGCCTGTTAATGAAGAAATTCAGATTTGATTAAGGTCTACAAAAATTAATTAAACAACTGCTGGGATGTTCTTCAACCAAAGTTGAAACCATTTACTATTCACAATCAACCATCTAACCTTTGCCAAGTTGGAGATGATTTCTCTACCCTCTACTCTAGCATAGTAATCTTCATCAATCAGCAAGGGCTCAATCACCACAAGAATCTGTAAGAACAAACAGGAATGTCAGAAAAGACACATGAGAGGTTCATTCATTTTTCCACCCAATATTTAAAGATTACGTTTACATTCAATGGATACTTGCCTTGTGGACATATGGTCGAACCAAGTCATCAAGTTTGTAGAGGATACGATCAATGACTTTCACCAAGAGATGACGCTCTTGGTCCTCCAGTGTAGGAGACATCAACAATGGCAGGATCTGGTTAAAGAGGGGTCCTGCACCAAACTCTCTGGCTTTGTCTGTGATTTGACGGAGAGCAGCCTAAAAGGAGAGAGCTAGTTAAAGATCATGCTTTTGCAAGATTGTGTTACAGTCCATCAAGTGTGAGAGAGGATACTAACCTTTCTCATGGGAGGTGTCCCATTCTTGATCTTTAAGAGAAGCTTCATGATCTTGCGCTCCTTCTGTTCTTCTGGACTGAGGGTGGACTCATCAACTTCAACCTGCAAACAAATACAGAATAATTGATCAAATTATAAGCATACTTGTACAATAATGAAAACTGCTTGTTATATCAATAAAAACTAGCTACAATGAAAATACAAATTGCAAAAAATGTAAGACACTAAAAATGTCCAAAAAGTCTGAGGTTTTCCACAACCCTGGGATTCCTGGTGTACATGGGACTTACCAACAGTTTATCAAAGTACTGGATGTCATCTGGCTTGAGGAAGGGCAGGTTTCCAGAGGGCTGATCGTTGACTTGTTTCATAGATCTGTCCTCTGTTTGCATGTGGAAGCCAGTCATGCCTCCAATGGGGGTGGGGGTGGCAGCTAACTTACGTGCTGGGGTGCGGATGGGTACATAGCCTGCTGGTGGTGGCAGTACCTAGCAAAAGTATCAGATGAAACAGTTAGCAACAGCAAAATATCAATAAATTACTAATTTTCTGCCAAAGTAAAGGCATTTTGTAGATAATAATATAAAGTTATGTACTTTGTATCCTTCTGGAAACATGGCATCAAGCTCCTCATCAGTCAATGGGCGATTCCTCTCGTCAATCTCTCGCTCCCAGCGCCAAGCCTGCAGCTGTTCTGGAGTCATGCTCATTAGGTGACCTGCAAACATTGAAAGCTTAGCAGCAACCTCTACAAATCACCCAACACACGGCATCACTTTTAACTACAATAGAAACAACAAACACTATCCGTCCAGTACCTGGAGTGGGTGTGGCCATGTTCATAGCAGGTGTGCCAAGAGGGGTTTTTCCCGGGGTGAGCAGAGGAGTTGAAGATCCCATTTGACTGGCTGGTGTTTCATCCCATCTCGACTTCCTCTTGCTGGCACCTGGAGTGGGCGTCTCACCCACTGACTCATCTCCTCTGTCTGTACGTGGAGTCTCAGCCCAGCCACTGCCATGACCAGGTGTCTCTGCAACACACAAAATAAAATGATTTAAAATCATTGCGCATTAAAAGTTTGTTAGTAAATAACACCACAAACTGGACAAAATACAAGACCTCTCTCTGTTTTTGGTGTCTCATCCCAGCGGTTCTTGCGCACACTGGAAGTGGCCCCTCCATGGCCAGGAGTGGCATGTCCAGGGGTGTCTCGACCTGGCGTGGCAGCTCCAGCTGGGGTGTGGCTTGGAGTGGGTTCCCACATACGGGTGCTTGGAGTAGCTCCCGGGGTCTCGCCACCTTTGGAACGGCCAGGTGTCTCATCCCAGCGACTGTTGGAAGGTGTGTGTCCTGGTGTCTAGGTAAGAGAAGAACAGTATTAGCAAGGCTTTTTATTTAAAATAAATCAAATAAATAATCTATTAAAATAATCAGTCACTGCAGCCTTAAAGCTGTTCGAGTGCATCGACTCACTTCGGGACCTGCATCTGCCTGGTCCCAGCTGGACACTTTTCTAGGTGTGGTATTGGTGGGGGTTTGGTCAGCTGTCTGGTCCCAGCGTCGTTTGCGTTTGGCCACAGCAGCTTGAGATGCAGCAGAGCCGTTCACTGCTTTCAGCTCTCCAGATTTTGCCTTCTCTACCATCTGCAGCCTGATCTCTCTCTGGTGAAAACATGTCAAATATTTTGCTTAGATCGGAGCATCTCTTAATTTATCTTTTTGACTTAAACACACCAACATCTTACGTTTCACTAAAAGTCAATGTTATTTACCTCTTCTTTGGACAGATGCTGCTCCTTCATAACGTCCATGTATGTCCTGACCTGCATCTTGGGGTCCGGCGTTTTGCCCCCTATGCGAAAGAGCACCAACAAAATGCGAGACGATCAGCCAAGAAAGTCTCAAAACCAAAATTTTCACACACAAAGCACTACAGTCAACTGTCCCTGAATAGATGGCCTTAAATGTTTAAATTACTGTCCTCTCATAACACAAAACAACCCTAGACAATAAAAGCTAAGCACTCTTAGTATACAGTCATACATTAAGAACAGAAGGCAGGTACAAAGAGGTTTCTGTTGCTTTTAAGAGGAGATAAGGAGAGGATATAGCCATCACTGATGCAGGGTCCTGGGCTGCGCTCTCCAGAATACGTACACTTTCAGTGCCAAGGGTCCCTCTGCAGTCAGACTTCAACCGGCAGAAAAGAAGCCTAGAAAATTTCTCTTTACCATTAGTAACACTTTGGAAAAGGGTTTGAACTCACACACACAATAGCATACCACCTGTTCTGCTCTTGTAACTCTTTAAAAAAAAAAAGAAAAGTAAAATCTAAAAAAAAGGGGAGGGGGGCGACTTTTTAAAATAATTTATTGTACTAAACGTGTTGCAGCCAGAGACACTGAACACTTTGGGGAATTCTAATCAAATCTTTAAAATCTACATTTAAATCAGAAACAATTAAGGACTTGCAATGCACATGTGTGCATTATTGTACATCTAGTTTCATTAAAAAAAAAAAAAAATCATCTACGATGGATTGGTATGAAAAGTTAAAATGAGAAGGGAGGACATGAAGTTGATAAGAGAAAATTGTCCTTGATGAGCTTAAAAACAATGAAAAACTTCATTACAGTTAAAGAAAAAAAAAGACGTTAAGTGAAACCATGGTAGATTCCCCTGAAAGACCCTCTGGGCTCACACCAGAGCAAAACTACCAACTACGGTCTTGATTTATCTGATAAACACGCTGCTTTTTGTTGACCATAACCTACACAGGACGAGTTGCTGCACCCTTAAGAGAGTGCAGACAGGACTGGCATAGCAGTACTGCTGTAGGAGAGAAATTAAGGACAGTTAGTATGGGCCTGTGGAATCTTGGTACACAGATTCTTCAAATAGATATATTTCTATTTTATGATAATAAAATAGAAATATATTTACACAACAGTTTTGTAAAGCTTCCTCTGTCTGGGACTACATGCAAGATGTTTTTTTTTTTTTCTGATCCAGAATCAATTCCCTTCCATAACCTGACCCAATCTGGTGCAGTCTGAGTGTGTACAGCCTGTTTCAACATGTTCTGAAGTTCCTGAACTCCTCGCTAATTTGTACCAGTGCGAGCACCCACAGGCCATAGGTTTAAAGAAACTGAAATGGCTGGAAAATTTGTTGGATGTTCAATTTGGCTTCACTAGGATTTGTAACAGACTACAACCGATATGCACAGGAACATGTAAAGCATGCCCAAAGGTGGATCAGGATTATTTAGAGTTCCACTCTTTGGAAATATTACTGACTTTGACACATTATGGGTGTCTAGCCAACATGCCATTGGACAAATATAGAGCGTATAATATTGAACAAGACGAAAGTGAAAAGAAAAACTGATAGTAATTGCAAAATGCACTGCAGTCTCTGGCATTATTAAACTAAAAAAACAAAACAAAAAAAAGTGTTTGAGGTGTCTGACTATTGTATTGTCTGTTTCACACACACAAAAAAGTACATTAACCCTTCGAACAACACCTACCTGTGACCTATGTCCTGATGTGCCAAATGACACCACCCAACCAACTGTCTCCCAAAACCTTTGCTGCCCAACTCTTTTAAATCAAAAATCACATTTTTGAATTAAAAAAAAAATTCTTAGGACACCCCATTAAAAGAATTATATCTTACTGAGACAGTCTTACAGGTCAGTCGAATCCAGGGAGCAAATTGTTGGGTGGTGTTCGAAGGGTTAACCAAAACTGGTCTGGACCGGAACTTCATGAGAAGAGTAAATACTGATCGGCATGGACAAATAAAATAAACAGGAGAATAGTAGTGCAAAATTTACCATCAGCAAATGGGTCGTGACGCTCTGGGGAGATGATCATCTTTTGTCTGCGTTTCTTGTACTCGTCCTCACGGTCTGAAATCTTCTGTGGTCTGTGTTCAGCAAAGGGATCATACTGCAGGATGGGCAAAAAAAGAATATTGTATGAATATGTATTACCTTTTATATTCAAATTCATTTAGAGAAAACAAATTTAAAAGGTGCCATAGAATGCATTGAGAGAATATTTTAAATTGTTCTCTGATATGTACATAGAAGGTGTGTAGCTTAGGT
>JAUMHQ010000063.1:12689503-12702456 GCA_032361165.1 Enteromius paludinosus
GTCGGCAGTCTTACCCATGATTGCGGTTTTGAGTAATGAACCAGGCTGGGAGTTTTTAAAAGCCTCAGGAATCTTTTTGCAGGTGTTTAGAGTTAATTAGTTGATTCAGATGATTAGATTAATAGCTCGTTTAGAGAACCTTTTCATGATTTTTTGAGATAGGAATTTTGGGTTTTCATGGGCTGTATGCCAAAATCATCAATATTAAAACAATAAAACAATACCAATCAGGAATGAGATACAGGAGTAAAATCACTCTATCAGACATGACAACCGCCTTACTGAGATGTTTGTAGAAGCTGTAGAAAATGTTAGCTCCCCACCCATTCTCGTTATTAGTAACAATATGCCAGGAAATAATTCAAGTAAACACTTTAAACAGTAAAACTGCTTAGATCTGATTATTATTCAGAAATACAAATTGAAACTGGGCTTCTAAAGGACACTTAAATGGCATTAAACTGCATTCAGTTTTACAAATGATCGCAACACGTCTCTTCTCCAATACACGTGACGCAACGCCATCTAGCGTTCAACACATGCAGTAATCGTGTATTTAATAGGGATTCAAAAAATGTTAAGCGTTATTATAATTTTACATTTTAATTTAATTTCATGCCTTTATGTAGATTCAATAGAAAAAATAACAATCATGTCTGTTAGAAGTTTCACTCATTTCACTGTGAAATATAATTTATTGTGGCAAATTTTACCCGAGAGTGGGCCTCTGGCTGTGATAAAAAATCAAACTGAATATCGATCAATATCTAAATATCAATATTATAAAATGTATGAAAATGCACTGTGTCTGTAGGTTCTAAACATTTTATATTTTAATTTTTAATAATTGCTGTAATGGTCATTTTCCCTTCCCAAACCATAATTTATATGAATAACCTTATTATTTATTTTTGACAGTGTAAAGCTGGGATTAAACTGGTTTAAATGAAGACTATAGAACTAGAAACATCTCTTCAATTAAAGCGGCAGGCCTATAAGCTAAATTTGTTCAACACACAAAACAGAAAATGTATAAGTTAAACATAACCAGCTGCTCATACTCTTTTCATTTTCTTCCGTGAAGCACTTGAGAGTGTTTGATCCAGCACTAGAAAAGCAATTCAGTTTTGAATGTGAGGAGATGTAAAGCGCAGACATAAACGACAGACCAACCTACCTAAAACAGGACCGAGAAAATACTGGCAGAAACTATAAGATTCTGCGTCAATTAATGTAGCCTTCAAAATACTCTTCAACCCTTCAGAATCTTTTCCTATATTGCATTGACAACTTTCAACTAAAGCCTCTTATAAACACATGCTGTAGTAAACATGTTGAATTTTGACTTTGTTTTGAAACAAAATTGAAGCAATAATGGACTTTATAGACTGCACCTGCACTTGCTGTTATTTAGTTCTACAACGAGCTGGGAGCAAAGAAGCAGGGCTGAGGAGTGAAAGACACAGAGATAAGAGCGACACGACCCTGACACACATCTGTCACCTCTCACACTCGCTTGAGGCCTCCAGCAATAATAAGCTCTTGAGTGAACTAGCTCACAATTCAAGTAGAAACACACTGAAGCATTTAAACTACGTTTACAAGACAAGGCTACCAGGTAAACGATTTATACCGGGAGCCTAAAACACAAAAACAAACAGGATATGTCATGCTAATGTTAAAGTTGTAGTATTTCACGTTATACACTTGAGGGCGTTGTACGCATAAGGGCTAGTGAAAAACTAGTATATGATCACACACTTCCGTCTGTTTTCAAGAAACGCGTGCACATACATTTTCGTTATTATAGTGCACTCAAATCTAGCCTTGTTCATATAAATTTCCTGTGTTAAGTGTTAACCTGGTTAACAAATAACAGAAAAACAAGACACTAAATATATTATCTTGGTAGCTGATCGTTAGAGAATAACTATTGTTTTATATTATTCTTAAAAGAATATTCCACATATTGCTCAATAACTAATATTAGTGGACACCACCACCTATCCTATGAGGTAACATACACACACAGAATGTGGCAAATGTTGTGGAGTTGGGCGTAAACTAGCTTTTCTATGAGAAGATATAGTTTTCAGACCTCTTTCCCTCATAAACTGTCAACTCAAACACACAAACACACACACACACACATATATGTTGGTTTTTGTGACTTACGGGGATTCTCCATAGGCGTAATGGTTTTTATACCATACCACTGTATGTGGTATTGTCCTACACTGACCCTACACCTAAACCTACCCCTTACAGGAAACTGTGCATTTTTTGAATTTCATAAAACACCGTTTAGTATGTTTTTTAAGCCTTTTGAGTTACGGGGACACTGAAATGTCCTCATAAATCACCTTCATGTTGTAATACCTCTGTCATGTCTTTATACACATTTGTGTCCTCATAAACCACATAAACCCGCACACACATTCAGCAGCTAACACAAACTGTCTACTTTTGGCTGAAAGGGCTGACTAAAACGAGCCATTTTTAAATTCCTGTATTTCTTGACCAAAGTTTCCATTTCATAACCCTCCTTTGCTAGCCAGTGTGCTAAACATTTGAGGTGTGGCGAAGTAAAACACTAATCAGTCTTAAAGTGCACATTAGAGCTCTTTTTAATGACACTCTTCTCATAGAGAGGGTTTAGTTTAACCATGACAACCTGACGCAAGGGGGAAAGCTGCAGAAAGGTGTTAGAGTTCTTAGCCCTATGCTAATGACCTTCGGGTTCTGTCTACTTTTCACAGAGCGCTTGGATTTTGAGCAAGCCCTCATCAGTTGGTTTCACAGTGGGTTTTTTTACTTTGCATTTCTGTGCAAGTTTTATGAACTATATTCTCATGCCTTTGTCATGTGTTCTACACACACATCAGGCACACAGAGGACGGTCCAGATATTACATTCAACGTTGAAGTGTTAAAGGCCTCATGTCAGTGTGGTCCTGCTGTCTGTCTACAACAAATAGGCAATATAGTAGTTTATAGCAATTCCTGCTATAGCTGCTATGAAGGCCTTTGAAAGACAGGTACTGTCACTGATAAATAATAAAATCTTACTTTAACCTTTACAAACTCGGTACGGGTTGGAACGTACAGAAGATATACTTGATTTTCTTGGAAAATGATTATTATCATCAGCAAATGTATCCTGGAAAAGATCTTTATATATAAAAGATAAGCTATTTAAGCTGATGGTTATTTTTGTCAATATTTATGGAGAATAAACATGCAATTAAAATGTACTGAATTTATTAGAAAACCGTGGAATTTTTGCTTTTTGACGTATTTGTTTAATAAAATTTTTTTTTTTTGTCCATGTATCTCCTCAGACGTGTGATGTGTTGAATAGTTTGTATTTTAATTGTAGCCAGATTTGTAGTAATCTTGTTGTCTGTTTGTCATTTGTAATAGTTTTTTTTAAATAGGTCTCTATAATTTTTTTATGTAATTTCAGTTTTAGTTATTTTACTAATGAAGAGGAGAAATGGTGCCTGGCTGAAATAAAACTAGTTTTTAATGTAATTATTTTATTTCAAGTAGGCTAATGGATGTTTTTAGGGTTTAAGTTAAATATAATCCTGCTGTTTTGTTTAACTTATATCTTAACGTATATGTTTTTTGTTGGCTATATTTTGGCATTTTTCATTGGAAAAAAGGTTTGTCTTAAAAAAAGCAATGCAAGAGATATGTTGAACTCGACAATGTTGCACTTTTAAACCAAATGCCATAAACAACAAAAGCATGCCTTAATTCAATGACTGTAAGTGAAGATACTTATCACATTTCACTGCTAACAAAAAAGCAAGATAACCTTAATTCCACCAAATCGTCAATATTTCATCCCCAAAATAGCTACTTCGGAAAAGTGATACCCCAACCTTCTTTTCTCCCAAACATCTGGTAAACTCAAATGAGTAACATTCCTGAGGCTCATACGCACCGGCTCCTCCTCTTTGAAAGATGAGCGATTAGAGTTGATGAAAATTGAGAATGTCTGATTGGTCACGACACCCGTCAATCACGAGCTTACGGACGCGAGAGGCGGGTTTAGCGGATCTAAGAGGTTGTGCCAGTGTCAGTGGCGTTCCTCATTCTTGACTAACCAAACAACGCACAGTGAGATGAGGCGAGCAACGTTCACAATCAGCACTCCGGCGTTTCTTTTCCATCATGCTGACACAGAACGCGCACATTTGGGCTTGTTTTGATGCTTGATATTATTTGGTGACCCGCAATCCCTCCGCTCTCCTGCATATCTGTGAACAAATGTGCATTTTTTTGCACGTGTTAGATGCATATTGTTTGACGCGCACTGGATCAATGAGAGAAGTTAGGAATTGGCGGTGCTTTTTAACTTGTTGCGCGGTGATGCAAGTGTCCTCTTGCGCAAGAGAATGATTCATGAGCTGGTTATTATACATACAATTTGTTCTTCGCGCGGTGTGACTGGCAAAAGTTGCTTTAGGATGGGCTCAAGGAACGAGATCCATTCTCAATCTGCCGTACAGCCTGCGCAATTAAGTTAAATTGGACTCCCGGAGCTACACACACGGACCCATATCAAGAGTTAGATGTGGATGTTCTTAGGTCCAAATACAGAGTAAAAAAATACAGATTTCATAACCAACTAATCTTGGAGATGTCGGAGTCTTACGAGGACGGGGTGTGCGGGGATGGAGCTCCAGACTTCATCCCACCGAGAGCGATTCGATCAGGCCGGCGGAGCGGAGTCAGCGTGCCGCTGGTGGAGCGCGATGAAACGGCTCTCCTAGAGTCGGTGAAAGCGGCTCCGAGGAGGAGCAGCATCATTAAGGTAATGGCAGAAACACACCTGTGAGTTGTTAGGAGTTTGGTAGCGTAAATGTTACTCGATCTTCTTGTCTTTACAAACGAAAATATAACAGTAATTCAGGTCGCGTACTAGAGCGCGATCAAGTAGACCCCTCAAGTAAACAACAGCCTGTGTCCTTGCAGTTCATACAGGTTATGTCACATTCAGTTTTCTCGGACAAGCCTGAGGGTTTGTGACGTGATCAAGGACACTGTAGTGGTACTTCATGGATCCTTATAAGGTTTAACCTACAATCTTTTTAGTTACCAGCCTAGATTACAGGATGTATCAGGGTGTAGCAGCCCATCCACTGTTTTTTTTTTTTTTTTTTCAAGACCCAGATGTGGCCATCCAGCATGCTGCTATAAGTGTCTATAGTGAAGTTAACACGTTTTCGGAAAACCAAACATATAAACATTTTAATATTATGTTTGGAGATTGGAACCCTTGATGTAACCATCACTTCAGGATTCTGTTATTCACATTCCTTATGAATTAAAATAATGTTGAGCACATCATATGCATAAATAAGTATTGCAAGCTTACTGGTCAGCGCTACAGATCTTTCTGTTGTGCCTTGAATCCTTGAGATTACTTGCTGGATTCGCACATCCTCACTTGTGAAATCACCTGTCAGTAGATATTTAATTACAAGGGAATATTTTGTGCTTTTAGTGGAATTGTAATCTTGCCATAAGTGGATGTTGTTATAGAATTTCATAAATATAAATGCGGTTTTCTTGTCTGTCATCCAGATTTTTTTTAGTTCAGGTATGTCACCAAACTAGTCATTGAGTAACATAACTGTAAACGTTTGGCCTTCTTTTCTGGGATGTAAGCATTTTAGTCCACTTTAACAGACATTTCAGCGAAATGAATAGAGTCAGAGGCCGTTTTCCAGAGAATGGTTGTTACAGTATGTAAACAGCAAGGCCATTGTGAAATAAAGGTTCACCTGAAAAAAATTCAATTTTGCAAGAATCAAGCATAGACAATGACTTAAAGAGATGAATGGAATGCCCATATTTACCAACTTTCTCTGCACTTTATTACTTGATTACTGAAGAAAAGCGAGTGTTAGGAGGTCAGATTAAATCAAAACACACAAATGCCCTAAGGGTCTTGGGTTTACTAATGCTTTAGATAATCATTGATCTAGTGTTGCGGAGTAAGGCAGCAATGACTCTACGTCAGTGGTCCGCAGTGAAGGTCAGCCAATTAGCTTCAGCTTTATTAGGTGGAAGGACTAAGGAGCAAGCCAGCGACTACGAGGGGTGTCTAGCTATTAGACACCACACATGAGTTTATATAAAGCACAGCGCTTGCTAGTGGCCGTTGTTGCAATGTAAAATATTAATTGTGCTCCTTGTGTTTGCATGGCCGTAATTGAAACCTTTTGAGTCTTTTGTGATGTTTTCTTATTTACAGTTCAATTTCTTTTTGTTTAGACATTAGATTTGCCAATGTAGGGGCCTCCAGAGAAGCTGGTGCTGATACTCCTTACAAGACTGCAATCCGTATTTGGGTGCTTCCCATAACCAAGTTTAGTACTTTCAGTGCTCAAACAGGCTCTCTTAGTTCAGTGAGCTGGACGAGGCATAGGGTAATTGACAGATGGCAAAGAAGCTGATGATGTCAGTGACAGGCACTGTCGATGGAGCGGAGAGAGGAGGCAGCGTTCGTGTGACTCATCCAAGCCCGGGTTCTTGGTTGTGTTTATTTGAGATCCAATGTGAGTAATGTTTCCTGTCCTCAGCCAAAGTGTGCAGCCCTCCAAGACAATGTTCAGAGACCTCATTGTTTTAAATGGATGCAGAGCTTGTAGATAATACCCATTTAATACAGACTTAAGAACTTGTTGCTTGCCTGTTATCTACAGAACTCTCTCTGTGCAGTAGTGTATGCACAAGAGCACTGCACATCAGCGTAATAAGCAAATGGAGTTGAACCTGCAGCATCCCTGAGCAGGGAATGACCTAAACTGTCTGCTTATTCCTGTATGTTTTTGACTTACATAATAGTAAAAATAACGAATTTGTGTTCTGGCTGTCCTTGGTGAGGGAATGACCTAAAGTTTCAGAGATTCATTTGCTATAGCCCTACATAGGTTCTTAAGCTGCGAACATGGTTAAGCGTTTGCAATTGTTGACAATCTGGATAACAGCCATTTGTTAACATGCATGTTTGGAAGGTAGGTTACTTGTGCTCTCATGGTTAAAAAAAAAAAAGATTATAGGCTTGCATACTTTTTATTGCATATGAACAGTGGAACGGGTGCTAATTAAGGATATGAGTAATGTCAAATTTACTCCATATAGATCAGAGTTTTAAGTCAAAAGATGCATAAATTCAAATAAATTAACATTTTGATTTAACTATTTAAAACAAATAGAGTCTAGAGAGTAGATAGTTTTTTTTTTATGTAATATTAATGCACAGTTATATATTGTAAAGGAATCGTTGTATTAGATAATTTCAGTAAAATGTGGAAAATTAAGTGTACAGATATTTAGATTGTGTGATAAAAATATATCTTACACAGTAAAGAAGTACAGTTACTCAGGTAGTTTATATGTGTTTTGGTATGATTTTCATGAGGAAATAGGAAACCCCTCAAATTTAGTGGTCGAGCAGAATAACAAACTTGGGGAAGCCCATGCACAGAGCCCTGGGGAACACCGTGCTTGTTTTTTCAGCCTTCTGAGCACTTTCCATTTAATCAGTGCTGTCTGAATACAGCTTAGTAGAGTATATCCATTACAATGTTCCACGCAGTCTCTACCTCACATTTCGCCATATTTGCTGTAATTCAAGATTTCTTTCTAGTTTGCCATTCTCTGCCAGTCTCTTTTTACTTTCCCACTCGTGTGTATTTTGCTGTTCCCCTCCCTTTAGTGTTCTCATGCAAACAAAAACAATATCTGATCATTCAAAACTGAAAACTGTCATCTCTTCCCCTCATGTTATTCTAAATGTGCCTTTCTTCTAGAACACAATAGGAGAGCTTTTTTTCAACGTAATTAAAATGAGTGGGGATATGCTTGAACTTTTCTTATTTCAGGGTGAGTAAATTCAGGCTTTTTTTTGGAAAATAAGCTAAACTGAACCAACACTTGTTCTGAAGAAGCCCCAGGCCCTTTTCTAGGTTTCATTATTATTATTATTTGACCAGTTTGGTCATATGACATGCTTTTTGATCACCGTAAACTTTGTTCTGCAGCGTTGCACTCTGTTCTGGACAGTGATTGTTTAGAATGCGTCACTGGCTGCTGGTCAAGAGCAATAACAATGTAGCTGCTATGACACTGTGTGACTGACTTTGTGGTTAAGTGGGTCTGTGTACGAGCGATTGTCGGTGTCCTGAAGGCAGACTGGGACCTCTGTCCTCTAGTGTCATTCAGCTACTGGTGCCACAATCCTCTGATTGCCATTATCTATCTATCTTTTCTATCTCGCACAAGTGCTCATCAAAGGCTCTGGGGCCTCACTTGTGATCAGAGTCCTAGTGTGTGTATAAAGTTGGTTTATGTTCCAAATCTGCTTGGGAAACTAGATGGGTGCAGCGACCACTAAACGTGTTTTATGACTGTCAGTGGGGAAGTATACACGTTCTTTTATCAGAGGATGCAAATTTTGACATTTTCATAGCCCTTTTCCTGTGCATATTTCATAGAATTTGGCTCTGTTTCCGAGCAGTACATCAGGTGACTGCATCTCGAAGACGTTTGCCTCATTTTCTTGCTTTTCAGAAAACTGGACAGCAATTTTGCCTTGTTTGGCCACTATGTGTGAGTGAAAGCTTGTAAAGAAAGGTCAAACTTGCCTTTCTTTTTTTTTATTTTTTTTTGACAATTTGCCAAAAGCGAACTCAAAGACCTTTATAAGGTTCGAATATAATTTCCTAAACTTTTAGTCTAGTCAACCCTTGGTTGTAACGTCAGCCTTCAAAAAGCATTTTACAGTTATCATCACCCGTTGGTGTGGAGACAACTGGAATGCGAAGAAGTCAGGAGAGATACAGAAAGTGTGAGTGAGAACATTTCTGAGGTAAAGGACTGTGATAGTAAAAGGCACTTTCTCAGTATAGCTTCCTGTTTAGTAACACCCAACCCACCCACAGTTGCTGATGTTGTTATTGTGTGGTGCACGCTTTTGCATGTAATTGTGTATATCAAAAGTGCATCTGATATTGGCACTGCAGTGCTTGTGCCCATTAAGGTGAAAGCAGTATTCAAAAAGGGACTTGAAGCTGAAGGAAAGGCAAAGGTACTACAGATGTCAGAATGTGACTCTGAACAGCAGTGACAAGTGAAAACCATGCGTGCTTGGGCGTAGACAGGAAGTACAGTACAAAAGATCATATGATAGCATGAAAATATAAGCAAGTTGAATGAGAGGGAGCAGTGTTGAACCGGTTGGTAAATTTCATCAATAGAGCACTTTTTATTTCAGGGTGGAGCTCCGCATGTAGCTGCTCAACTGAGAGGAGCCGATTTAGAAACGCTCCCTTGGTAGACCACAGCCCAGAAGGGAAGTGATCTCTGGTTGTGGGGGGAGATGGTATTAGATGTTTGGGGCTAACACACCGAGACATGCTCACAAACATGCCATCTTCAGTGATGCATGGTAAACAAATGAGGGATGATATGACTCAAAAAGGATCTGCTCAGGTTTTTTTGTGTTGTTGTGTGTGCACATCTTAGGTGAAGTTCTCACCCTGTCAGGGTGAAATTTACTGTTATTCCAGTCTGCAGTTTGTCATAGAGGTTTCCCAGAACCTCCCCGGGCCTGGCACACAAGGCACAGGCGAGAGTCTCAGAAGACTGAGAACCTAGAGACAAATGTCCTCAGAACACTCAATGACACGCTCATCAAATCTTCAGTGTTTGTTGTCTTTGAAACAGAGATTTGACAAACGAATTAATTTTAAAAATAAGAATCTTTTTTTCTATCGCTTTAGAATAATATAATGTGTCATGACTTTAATAAAACGTGTTTTTATATGATATTATTTAAGCTATATTGTCTCCTGCATGTACAAGTTGCAGGTTTTATAGACCTGACATCACTTTTAATGAAAAATCGGATACAGTAACATCACAGTTCTACTATACCTATTTCGTGTTAACATTTGTAATTGTGATTTTACTTTGAATTTGCTTATTTTATGCATGCTCCATAGACTTCTATGATAAATTATTTACAGTAAAATCCATTTTATTTATTTAATTTGTTATCCAAAATGCATATTTTAACAAGTCATATGAATTAAGTTAATGCTGTCGCTTTAATAACGGACTGTTGTGTCTAGAGTAGGTGCTCTACAGTCTTTCAGCTAGTTAGGCTAGGAGTGCGAGTCCAAGAAAATAAAGGGCAGGCCAGCAAGAATGCGATCTTGGATTCTGAATCGAGATGATTTCACTCCAACTCGCCATGGAAAGCATTGGCACTCAGTTGGGCTACCATGGCAACCGATGGGCCTGACACAATCCACCTCAGTGTTCTTTGACATGCAGAAAGCGGTTTTGTAGTCTGGGGTGTGGTCACAACTCTGTCAGCTGAGGTTTACCCAACATGCACTCATGTTCTTGTTCCCCTCTTTTAGGCACGGCCTGGCGTGTGTCTCTCTCGAATGTCTGTGGGAATGTGATATTTCACTTTGGAAGAATTACAAGAAACACTTAAGGGTTCCGCCGAGTTTCACCCATCTGCACTCCATCAAAAGAGCTGTCCTGTGAATAAGAACAGACAGCGAGATTCTCCATGCACATGCACTAATTTCCTACTGTACGTTCATATTTTAATTTCTTCCTTCCGCAGATAAAAACAGCTTTTGGTCCTTTGACAGTTGTGTGTTTAGGTAATGTTTTGAGAGAGGTGAGTCCTAAATGCAGTTTCTATAACAGGATTATACTTGGTTCTCTGGGTAGCAGTGAGAGGGAAAATGAGAGGAAACAAAAGTGGACGACTAGAGGCAGACATTAGAGCATTTGAAATATTAAATATATTCCAGGTTAAATACTACTGAAATCTTGGCAACATTGTGTATACAGTAACAATCTGATCACCCTTTTGACCCAGATGATGACGTGAAATCAGTATTTCACTACACGATGACAGTGAAGAAAACAATTGATGATATTATTGTGATGAATGGAAATACACGTTTTCCCTGTTTTCTTTGTATCTACCTACATGAGTGACAGTATTGTTTTGAGCATAACCCTTCCCTTGAGGGTCCTTGGATCTTGACCATTTAGTTCAGGGGTCATCAGACCTGATCTTGGAGGGCCGGTGTCCTTTAGAGTTTAACTCCAACTTGCCTCAAGAACAACCTGCCTGGAAGTTTCAAGTATACCTGTTAAGACCTAGACTAGCTGCTTCAGGGGTGTTTGATTAGGGTTGGAGCTAAACTCTGCAGGACACCGGCCCTCCAGGACTGAACTTAGTGACCCTGATTTAGTTTATTGTTGGGTTAAGGCCACTAACTTTGGAAGAAGCTGTATCACACTTGAGTATGAAGCCTCCCTCAATGTTAGAGCATTGTGAGGTATTAATTTATTTTTGATATGAAGCTTAAAAAAAAGCTTAAATTGTAAGCATTATTTTACTGAAAATGTTTTATCTAAGTGCTTTAATGAAAGCATTAGCTGCACATTTCTGTTTTGAACCCACCTGGCCTGTTTTTCCATTATAAGTGCATTACTGTAAACTGATTTTCTGTTTATGTAAACACATGAAGGGCGAGAATTATTTTCTGTGGTGATCAACCGCAGGCCACAGAATAGTTGCATTTATCCTGGAATATTGCTTGTAAAGTGAGAGTATGGAGGGACAGGTTGTTAAGTGAGTTAAATGTGAAATTTTAGTTTCGGTTTGAGAATTTAAAACCGAATTTAGCCTTTACCTTTACAGCCGGGGGAACTGACAGTATAAATAAATGACAATAAAACAAGATGGAAAAATTGGGGAAGAGAAAAGCACAGCCGTTTATGCTTGAATTCTGAAAGTGTGTTGCAATCACATTCATTACAAGTATTTTTTGGTCTCTAATTTTTTCCATGTCTTTCCAGACTCCTTCAGTTCGAAACCTCAAACCGAACACTGTTACAAATCACTTCTTGTATCCAAAACAAAACTTTGTTGACTATTATCTGATTACCCATAATGCCACTATCCACATGCATGTCTGATTTTGGCATAACCCTTTTAATTGGCAGTTTTTAGTCTTGAGGCAGTTGTTCTTCTCTCAGTTTTCCATTATTTGTTCTTTTGGCTGAAATTCATTCATTCACTTTCACGTTTCTCCGTCTCTATCACTGATGCTTGGCGGTCACAGAGCAGGAGCTTCTTGTACCGCCCCAGGAATTACAGTGCCAGTGATCCTGTGCTCTTTTTACTCTCAAAAGAGGCAGGTTGGGGAGTTTCCATAGTAATAAATGGGAAATATCGGCTTTTCAGCTTTAGCTGTCTCTCCCTTTTAAGTCTTTTCGAGTCTGTTGCCTTATCTCTATCTTTGCACACTCCCTGCTGTCCAAGAACACTCCTATGAGAACAAGTTTGACACGTTACAAATCGCCACTGCCAAGAACACAGGCTTATCTCTTTTTATCTTTCTTTTTTGGCCTCCATTTCTCTATCTCTCACTCTGATTTCTGTCTTTTATCTGATCCATATAGTTTTTTTTTTAATGATTAATTTTTTTCAGGGGGACGTAGTCAAACAGGCAATCAGGATGAGACCAAAACAGACATGCCAGAGAGGATCAGGACTGCAGACAGGCAGAGATTTATCAGATAAACTAGAGAGAGAGAGAGATGGTGGAGGCAGACATCAATAAAGAAAGCATCCGTTCAAAATCTAATTTTTATCTAAAATCTAACATTTTATGAATAACTACAGACTATTAGATATAGATAAGTTTATTTTATTCAGATATCCATCTACCTCTGTGTCTGCCTGGATCATTGACGACTTTGCATTCTGAGTGATTGATGATGATATTTTGTTTTTCTGGTTCTGCGTGTTATAAATGAAACGTCTAGGTTACTATTGTAACCCACGTTCCCTGAAGGAGGGAACGGAGACGTTACATATGGGAACTCGCCAGA
>JAUMHQ010000063.1:12716823-12767774 GCA_032361165.1 Enteromius paludinosus
TTATGTCCATGTACTGAACTGTTATTATTCAACCATGCCAAGGTCAATTCAGTTTTCCATTCTATGGCACCTTTAACAACTAACTGTTGAATAGCTAGTTGAAGGTTATAATTTGCATTTAGCACATTCATGTGACTCTTTTTGACAGTTGAGAACCTTAGCTAAACAGATGCATGTCTTATTTGCTTTGGTCTCAGAAAGTGTGAGTGCCGAGGAGGCTTTTTAGGAAACAAATAACCTGAAAATCACTCTTGGCAGATGTTCGAGTAAGTGGTGTCTGAGGTTTTCTCTGCTCATTTGGGGCAGCTTTGAAGACTGCCTGAGGACTGATTGTTTTCAGACTGGAACCTGTAAAGCAGCGTAGGCTGATGACTGTGTAGGCTCTGTAGGCCGTGAAAAACCATGATAAGAGGAGCTTGATTGTGGAAATGGCCGGCAATTATTTCAAGTGCTTTACTCTTGATCATGTGAGACCAGGCGTGCTTTGCAATCATGCCCATATCGTCGCGAGCTGCTTTTCTCTACTTCCACTGTTTCTGGTAGGCTAGCAGAAAACCCATCTGCTTGATAGAGAATAAAATAACGCAATTTGGATAATAAAACCTGGAAATAACTCTGTTGAAACCAAACATATCCAAGTAGATAAGGTCGGAGATCATCAAAGTAAAATTGTGACTTTTAAAAATTGCCAAAATGGTTTAAAAATCTCTTTGAACTTTTACAACTAGTTAGTTAGTTATATTTGTGACACATTAATTAGATTAGCTTTAGATTAAATTACTGTAGGGTAATGATGCATCTGTGTAGGAAGTGCTGTTATAAACCTGTTTCTTAATTTCAGAACAGACAGGTATAACAGAAGGTTTAGTGAGTGTAATCGTATTAAACTCCTGTTTAAGTTTTCGAACGCGCACTTAATTATAAAGCAATTTCCGAGTGATGAGTTGGAGCATTGAAATCTCCATAGCTGCCAGCTGTTATTAGGCAGGAGTTATTCAGATTGTACTGGAACATTTTTCACACTCTGCTGTACGTTATTACATTATTTCTCAATACCTCTTAGAAATGTGAAGGGTAACTACTAGATTAATTTAATTTGATCCTTAATGCACCATCACCATTCTTTATACACAGACTTCTCTCTATTCTCCTCTTTATATTTGTCTGTTTTTTCTCCTGCGAAGAACAGGTGTTTGATAATCTCTCTTTTGCTGTATTCATATTTGCTTTAACAACACATTTCATCCTTCAAGCTGTTTATAGACAAGCTCAATGTCAGGAGATCAGCTCTGCCTCACATTTCTGCTTGACATAATTCTATTTTGACCTACACGTCAGCATTTTCAATTAGTTGGGTGGTAGGATTGACGGCCGGTTAAACTCATTGTCTGTTAATCCATGAGCGTTCCCTTCTAACCCTGCTAAATCACTGGCTCTCCATCCGGCACGGATTACCCCGCAGGTCTCATGGGGTGGGAGCAGCGCGGCGGCACTAATCTACTGCTTTCTCAGAGCTGGGATCATTAGCCGGATTGCAGTGCTGTTCCGTGGCTTGCCTGGAGCTGGAGTAGATTACGGGCGGCACCAGGTGTTGTTCCAGCTGATGATGTCAGGTGGTGGTATTTTGGGGCGGGGTTAGTGGACGCTGTTGTGCACTTAAAGAGTTAGGTTACCCAAAAATGTCATTATTTACCCTCATGTCGTTCCGAACCTACAAGACCTCGGAACACAAATTAAGACATTTTTGATGAAATCTCAGAACTTCTTGACTCTCCATAGACAGCAAGGATACTACCAAGATCAATGCACAGAAGTGTAGCAAGGATGTTTTCCTTGCGCTCAAAAAGTATTCTCGTAGCTTTGTAAAATTACAGTTGAACCTCTGTTGTCACATATTTCCCATACCTTTCTGTGCCTTGATCGTGATAGCATCCTATGGAGGGTAAGAGAGGTCTCAGATTTCATCAAAATATCTTAATTTGTGTTCTGAAGATGAACGAAGGTCTTACGGATGATTAAGTGAGTAATTATAGACAGAATTGCCTTTTTAAACGGATAGTTTAAAAAATTTACATTTACTCACCCTCACATTATTCCAAACCTGTATGACTTTCTTTATTCTGTTGAATGCAATAAAAAAAAAAGATTAACCACCTAGGAATAGTCTGAGACTGGGTGAATTATCCCTTTAACCAATCCACTCTGTCTGTCATACAGTTATGCAGAATGTCTTAATGGTAGTTTTAGTTTTTGTAGTGCAGGGTGGCTTGGTTTTGTTGTTAAAAAATCAGCCATTCATTTGTCAGTGTAAAATGATGTTATAGTAATACTGTTACTTGGTGATCTCATAGAAATATTTTTCCTCCATGCAAGTCTCAGCAGAATTTCCTCACCAGACTGCCGTGTGATTAGCTCTTTGTTTGCTGGCCCAGTATTGCTCACAGCTAATGTCTAGGAAGTCTTTCTGTTAAATACTGTATTCGGAGGCTCTGTTATTATACACCATTTTAACATGCCCCTTTTAATTTTACAGTTTGTTTAGCCTAAAAATAAGAATATGCAAAACTATTGTAAATGTGCAACATTTCCATAAAGCTTTTAATAAATATTCTAACAGTAACTGTTAACATGCTAATTAAAGCGAAATATTATGTATACAGTTGATATATATAGTTGCTCGGACTATAAATATACTATAACTAATATTGTGTATGTAAAAGATTTGTAAATTTTAACACATTTAAAAATTTTTCATGTTGTAGCAAAGCTTAATTTCACATTATAAAAGTATTTGCTTTTGATCAATTTAATAAATCCTTGCCAACGTAGGCCTAGTTTCTAAACTTTACCCAAAATCTAGATCTTGCTAGTTTGCTTAACTAACATGCATGTTGAATTTGTCAATATCTGTGAATAAAATATTCGTGCACAGCTTTCGATTTGTGAATTTGCTTTGTTGTCTTCCTTTCAGTTCAGAGTGTTTGTATTGGCTGTAAGCGGATGAGAGTAGTAAACACTGTGCTGTGTGAAAGAGTTTAGCCTCAGGCAGCATTGAAAAGGTTCAGTGAGGACTCAGTAGTACAGCAGGCTGATGTCATTGTGGGTTTTAACTGTCAAATCACTGATTCTTGAAAATGCCCCTTAAAGGACAGGGACTAGATTGTTATTAAATCCAGACAGCTCTGGTAGGGATAGACCAAGGTTTATTCCCTCAGTCTGAACCATCACCAATATTGACGCATTTTAGTTCTTATTATAGTTTTCCTAGTCACTCTTAATTCTCTCCCCCTTGTCCTCAGTTTCTCCATCCAACCAACCTCCAGCTATTATCTCCTCCTTTCTAGTGCCTGTGCTCCCCTTCAATTTTCCTCTTTTTCCCTTGATTAAGTAGAGATGGGAGCACATCTAAATTTAACCGCACTTCATCGCCCAGCTCCCCCTTGCTGTGTTTGATACTTCTGTTATCCCTCTCAGACTGATGGTGGAAAATTGCTCATAATGTCTGTGTAATTTTATATTATGGGAGAAAAATGTTTTACCAACCTACTAGGTTTTCCAGCAACGTGTTTGTGTGTTTTGTTACGCTCACCCCTCCATCTCATTAACTGTTTTTTCTGCAACCCTTGCTATATTTCACACCCTTTCTTTCGTATTCCTTAGCTAGCACTCTTACATTCCTTTCCTTTCCTCACTCATAGACCCTCCATTCTTTGTTGAAAACAGACACAAACAAAAAAAACAATGTATGTTTCAAAAAACAAAGCAAAATGAAGTCCGCTTAGGGGGATTAAGTCTGATAGATGCACTTTTAGGCTAGAACGATACATTAAAAGCTTTGCTGACTTGTCGTCGTGGTATCCTGCAGAGCCCTGATTGGTAGGTGGCATGGATAGATGGATGGATGAATGAGCAGCCTGCTTTTTTGCCTCTTTCTCCTGCTGCCCTTGGGTGTCTAACCACTAAAGCTGCGTTTTAGGCTTGCGTGGTTATGCCTATTAAACTGCTCACTGTGCTGCATGGCTCACTGTGATTGCTTCAGCTCCGCTTTCACCCAGTCTGCTCAAACACCTGCTGACCTGGATTCACAGCGGCAGGCTGTCAACTCGTCAGGCAGGTTCTGATCCAGAAGCACCGCAGCTTTGAGGAATAGAGTCTGCCAGCTGCATAAAAACAAACAAACAAAGACAAATGAACATGTCAGAGTGCTCAGTGGCTGTGCACTGTACTCTCTGACCTGACCTCATCCACTGCTTCTCTGGTCTGAATGTCAACCGGGCTTTTCTTGGCTGAGGAAATCCAGAATTGTGGTGTTTTGTGAAAGCTCTGCTTGTTTCTTACTTGATTTGAAAAAGATGTGGGATATTAATGGAGCAGTTAACAACTACACTGTTAACAACACAATGCAGTGTGTATTTGAAAACATAAAAATGGAAATTCCCTGATTCTGACTAGGTAAATTGGGCCATATTTAGATTGTGGTTCTTCCACTTTGACTTGATGCTGGGTTTTTTTTGCGAGTGTTTTCCGGGTGAATTCAAGAGCGTTGCTAGTTGGTTATTAGGATGTAGGGGTGGTTACTTTGTACTTTCTTGCTGGCCACAAAAGCTCAACACCCAAGTTTATATAATGTTAGGTATAAAGTTCATGTCTGATTGATCTGAAAAGTAATATTTATGGCACGCACAGTGAAACTGAAGTCTTTCCAATGGGAATATTCATGTCTTTATTGTGTAAAGCCCTTATTTGATATGTGGTATGTCTGACATTCATTAGCTTCAGCGCACATACTCTGATGCTCTGCTCAGTCTGATTAGTGCCAAATGGCTTGGGGTGGAAATCCCAGATTACACATTCTAACTACTGCAGTGACATAATGTGTTTCCTTTTAGGATGCTTTGTTGTGGATTCATTTTTAGGTATTAGGACATAGATACTGTAGGTCAGTGCTGCAAGCACATATTTTTAAACCAGCAAGACTACTACTGTATCTCCAGCAAACATAAACCTTTTATCTCCTTTCTTTTCGGTGGGTCGGACAAGGTGACAGTTCTGCCATCATTTAGCGCTTGCTTTTTTTCTGTTACTCCAAGCTGAATTTCATTATCATTTCATCATTCTCTTGAGTGAAATGCTTGAAAATGAATGACCTTTTAAAAAAATGTTAATGTGCATGGCTGAATTGCAGCTTGTTACTTGGGATATTTGGGAATTCAGTCAAATCTGAATATTTCGAAAGGATTTTGTTTTCTTCACAAAGCCCAATATTTTATGGAGCAAAATTAACTAGACGACAATAATTTAAAATGACAAATACAGAATTAAGAATAGCAAAGGAAATATTTTAGCAGCTCTGACAATGTTAATACACAGTCCAGGGCTGCTGGTAATGTAGGATGTGGTTAGTTTATTCTGAATAGACCAGAGGAAGGGAGCCATAGTCTATTTCCCGTGCATGACATGAAGCTCCATTAATATCTAAAATTTGCCTGCATGGTTATGTGCAAAAAGTCGTTTCAGGTTGAAACACCCATCATGTTTGGACTTAACCTTCAGACATGCTTGAATACAAAGAGCTTTCTGTAGTGGATAAGACAATTTCCTCCTTGCTTTGTTGCTAAGATGCTTTACTAGAATGGCACTGCGTAGAATGACATATATTTTCTTTCTTTGTGGTGCACATGGTGTTTAATTTTATTTTTTTTTATCTCCAAGGATCCTTCAGTGGCCAAGGTCAGTGGTGGGAGAAAGAAAACTGTTTCCTTCAGCAGTATGCCATCAGAAAAGAAGGTGAGCAGTGCTGCAGATTGCCTTGCCTTCATGCAGGGTGGCTGCGAGCTAAAGAAGGTGCGACCCAACTCGCGCATCTACTCCAGATTCTACACTCTGGATCCTGAGCTAACCTGCCTCCGTTGGGAACCGTCCAAGAAAGATGGTGACCGAGCTCGACTTGACATCTCCGCTATTCGTGAGGTCCGCACAGGGAAAAGCACAGAGACCTTTCTCCACAATGGTCCATCAGACCAACTTGCTGAAGAAGCAGCCTTCTCCGTAATTCATGGTGAGGAATATCAGTCCCTGGACCTGGTTGCTCTCTCTGCCGATGTGGCCAACATCTGGGTGACAGGGTTGAGGTACCTGTTGTCTCACCCTGGTTCCATTGGTGGAGGGGATGGAGGGGTGGGAGAAGGCAGTATTGGGAGCAAGATGAGGCGGAACTGGTTGGTGGCAGAGTTTGCTCTCGTTGATGAAGATGGACACGGAATTGTGTCTGAGGACACAGCAGTTGCCACCATCTGTAAACTCTGCCCTGGCATTAGGGAAGCAAAGGTAGGATATTCTTTTATAATTCAATTTATTTACCACAAAATTTTACATTTCATGAGTAAATGGGTTAGGAAAAAAAGCAAAGCAATTCTGAATGTCTGACTAGAATAATACTACTGTCCTGGAGCAGTAAGAGATGAAAAACAAACACTGAAAAAGCCATAAATACAAACAGGCAATATGATTGTTGTTCCAGAGCTCGTCTCTCTGCATCATTATATAGCTTGACTTAATAACCAGCACTTGCTGAGGAGCACAACAATTGTTTGGTTTTCAATTTGGCAGCTGTGACAGTACAGTAGTTTTAAGCATGTGTGTTTGTGTGTGATCTGGACAGCTGGGGATGGGAGGAGGACAGACAGAAGCCACAGGGCCAAGTCTCCCAAGTCTTTGTGACAGCGGGTGTGAGGCATCTGCTTCATGTGTCTAGGGAGACATGTAAAGGCAAAAGGGCAAGCATTGAGGAGCTGACTATATAGGCATGACTCACTTTGCTCCTGGCTGTACCTAATCTTAAAAAAGTCAGGACACAATCTTGGCTCTGTGAAGTGCTGCTGTCCCTGAGTTTGTAGGACTTTTGACATGTTGTCTCTCAAGATTCAAATCACTATCTGCCGCAAGCTGCTTATTTGATTCGCCTCTGGCTTGTGTAATAGTTTTGTACTGTGATTGCTCATTAAGTTACAAAGTTCTTTTCAAGGAAGAGTATCACCCCCCAGCATTTCTTATTCTAGAAAGAAAACCTAAACAACTGATGAAACAGGCTTGCATTATAAACAGATGATAATTACAGTACTCTGCAGAACTCTCAAGGCTTTGCTTATCAATAACCAACTGTCACCTGACAGTAGTCCTTATGTTATTTTGTTGATCATTTAGATGTTTTAATATCCAAAGCAAGAAATTCCCCCAGGAATTAGTGCCTAGGGCAATAGCAGAATGATAATAGTTCGTAGATTAAACCTCTTCTAATCATGCTTTAAAAAAAACAAGATTTGGGTTTCTAGCTCAAACTGTTATTTATAAAAGTTCTGCCAACACAAATGTGCACTAAAAACGTTAATAAAATTCTTACTTTCTTTCTTTTTATCAGGTGCGATTGCGCTTTAAGGAGATTCAGCGAAGCAAAGAGAAGCTAACCTCTCATGTTACGCTGGAAGAATTCCAGGAGGCCTTCTGCGAGTTGTGTACACGACCTGATGTCTATTTCTTGCTAGTACAACTCTCAAAAGACAGAGAGTGCCTTGACGCCCAAGACCTGCGTCTTTTCCTAGAGACTGAGCAAGGTCTATCATTGGCTACCACTGAGGGCTGCTTGGAGCTTCTTCGCCGCTTTGAGCCTTCTGCAGCTGGGCGTGAACGAGGTCTACTGGGCATGGATGGCTTTACCCGCTACCTGCAGTCTACTGAGTGCCAGTTATTAGACCCTGAGCACCAGAATGTGTGCCAGGACATGAAGATGCCCCTATCTCATTATTTCATCAGTGCCTCCTACCGCTCCTACCTGCTGGATGACCAAGTGCACGGCCGAGCTGATCTTGGTGGTCTCATTCGAGCCCTTCAGACTGGCTGTCGGTGTCTGGAGCTTGGGGTTACCGATGGGCCAGAAGGGGAGCCACTATTGGGTGTAGACCATGGTACAGATGGAAAGCATCATCACCACCACCACCATCACCACCACCACCATCACCATCATGGTTCTGTTACTCTGCGCAGTGCCCTGGAAGTAGTCAACAAGTATGCTTTTCTCACCTCCCAGTATCCTCTACTGCTGTATTTATGCCAGCGTTGCTCACCTTCCCAGCAGCGTACTCTTGCACAATACCTAAAAAAGGTTTTTGGACCCAAGCTCTATACCCCTGAATCTCTGCCTGTCAGTCTGGGAGGTCGTGCAACCACTTTGCCCTCTCCAGAGCAGCTGAAGGGAAAGGTACTTCTTGTCGGAAAGAAGCTGCTCCCCGATGAGGAAGGTTCTGAAGGAGAGGTATCTGAGGAGGATGAGGAGATCGGTGGTGGTGGTCCTCTGGCTGGCAGAAGGATGACTATCCCTGGGGAAGAGGAACTGGGGGTGGTCCTTGTTGTTCCCCCGCCTCCACAACCAAGGCGCCTCCGCTTGCGGCGTGAATTGTCTGATCTCATCGCAGTTGCTCGTACTGGAAGTCGCAACTTTTATGCTCACCGGACAAGTGCACAGCCATCCCAGCAGCATTCCCCGCCCTCTACTCCCTCTACACCAGGTACACCTATGACCCTGGACCCCCCTTACTGGACCCTGTGCTCTCTTGGTGAAGGAGAGGCAGGACGGCTGGCCAGTGAGAGCCCAGAGGAGCTGGTGAACTTTACCAAGCGCAATCTAACTCGTGTGAGGCCCAGCTCTGTAAGGCTAGACTCTAGCAACCCAAACCCACAAGGCTACTGGAAAGGAGGTGTGCAACTAGTGGCACTCAACCAGCAGACGCCAGGTGCCATGCTAGACCTGACCCGTGGCCGTTTTATGCAGAACGGTGGGTGTGGGTATGTTCTTCGTCCAGCAGTCATGCGAGAAGAGGTTTCCTACTTCAGTGCCCAGTCACAAGGCTGCGTGCCTGGTGTACCACCACAAACACTCAGGGTGAAGGTCATTAGTGCTCATAGTCTACCCAAGCCACAAGGCTCTGGTGCCAAAGGTGAGGTCATTGACCCATATGTGGTGCTGGAGCTGCACGGAGTGCCTGCAGACTGCACAGAGCAGAGAACACGCACTGCTGCCCAGAACCAGGATGACCCACTGTTTGACGAAACCTTTGAGTTCCAGGTGAGAGAGCTAGACACATCATAAATATATAAATCTAATTTATGTGTTTCAAATGTGATGTTGGAACCCTTTAATGAAAAGAAAGCCAGCCTTTCCACCATTTCTGATATTTGCACATGGTTTAAGCATTTTGCCCTCTAGTGGCAGTTGCATGTAACTTTTATAGTAATTGTGAGGTAGCCATAACTTTCACTCTTTTTACCATGATAAAATGAATGTACACACACAAAACAAATGATCAGGAGTACATCTAATAGAACAAGTTTTCTAGGTTTACTCAATGTAAATATTATTTAACATTTATAAAATAACTGTTTTGGTTATAGCTATTCATAACTGCCCATTTTAGTGTATTACAATTGACGTTTCTCAAAGACCCACCCTCCTTAGTTTACTGTTGCTATCTCCAACAAACAATGGTGCTCCCACACTACACATCATGTTCTCTTGAACGAAACAAGGTCTCAGGACTCTTTTTAAAGAAATTCAAACAGTACTCTTTAAACAACTCTTTAATGACATTAATGATCACTGTATTGCCTCAGTTAAAGCCCCACATGAACCTGTCATCTATTCATATGTACTTAAAGCACTAAATGAACATTAATGAACATCAGAAAGTATTATATTTTCAACCACGGAACACACCATTATTTACCAAAGTCCACCGAAGTTAATCTAGTCTGTCTGATTTATTCTGAGGGAATACAATTCCCTAATTCCCGTAATTTTTGTCCAACTGTACAACAAAAATGACTTTTTGCATTATTGTTTAAGGTTGGGGTAGGTGTAAACATTAATAAAACAAAATGTATTATATAGAAAATGGACTTTATCTTAAGTTTCTGGCCATAGCTGTCAGACAAGATGGCAGATTTAGCATTATGATTTGGTCAGATCACCTGTCAATCATGCTCTTTGAGGACGATTAATTCTGCATACAAATAAAAACTGAATGATTGACTTCTGGGGCCAGTGGCAGAAACGTAGCCTCCATGTTAAGACAGTGCCTTAAGGGCTAGTCTGACCAACTACCATTTTTTGGATTCAATTTAGACTAATATACATTTTTATGTAACTGAATAAAAAAAAAACTATGATCAGTCTTAAAGAAAAATTAGCTGGCTAACTTTTAAGACTAGTCTTGACCTTTTATGCTACCGGCCCTTGTCTTGGTCTGTAATTTGATGTTTTCCTGAGATAGAATTTTGAGACATGAGATGTTTTACATGACACCTTGCCTGTGGGTTTTTGACCCTGTGTTCTGTGGTGTGGCCAGTGACGTAGAAGGTTATTCTGAGCTTCTCTGTGTGCATCAGTCTTGAGGGCAGTGTCCATTCTCATGTGTCTTAATCAGAATGCTGCAGTCCATGAAGCAGCAACTGAGCCATGTCTCAAACTGATTACCTGCTGCATGCAATATTAACACAGCTCCGAGCTCAGCTATACCCCATCATCCCAAAACACATACTCATTGACCTCCCTTAGAAGACTGTAATAATGAGAAGGTGATTCCAAGCTGATGTTATATTTTGCTGACGCCAGTGAGAGGATTGTGTTTCTGACACAAAAATATTATTGCCGCTGCCTGGGCTTTGCTTACACAGATTTCAGAGGCCAACACAATGGCTAAAAGCTAATTCTGCTCTTAGCACAGATTCAAGGCAGAATCTGAGATTTTTGTTTTTTTTGTAGACAATGTGATTTTCATACACTATGTAGTTAGACATAAACATTCTGATAGCATGCAGCACGTTTATGAAAGGTTAACTCACAGTGATTGCTCCATTTTCTTTAATCTCTTAGTATGTGTTAACCTGGAAACTATAACAGAAATATCACATACATAAATAACATGAATGTATAGAGTACTGGCCTGTTATCCACAACCAGAATGAGGTTAATGGATGCAGTCTGTCCTCATGGATGCACTGGGATGACGCAAGAGTGTGCAACTCAACACAACTCTTCTTAGACCTGTAATTAGGGAAGATGTACATCAAAACCTACAGTAATGGCCTGCTAACACTAATGCTCTTGCCCTGGATCATAGTTCAAACCTACTGTCTAGAAACCTCATTACACTGCTTTATAAGGGAGTGCCAGTTTCTTCCAACCTTCCACCAATGATGTGACCTTTCTTTTAGCAGGGCCTCATTACAGTTGCATGCCAAATGCAGACAGCTTTAATTATGAGATGCAAATGAAGAGTTTTTTGGTGCAGGTGAGGGTTTGTTTGTGGGTATGTACTGTAGCAAGGCTGCTTAAACCAATCAGTCCATTTTTACAAGGTTTATCTGACATATTACAGTATGTTTGAGCTAAAAAGCATACTAGAAAGAATACTAGTTTCTATCAACAAGTAGAGAGATGTTCAAGCACTTAATAAACACACTGTTATCATGTATTTTTTTTATGTATTATGTCCTTTTTTAGTTACGTTAAAAATTGTTGTCGAACCTACAAAAATACAACTTTTCAAGAATAGATTAATTTCACGTTGAAACAAGAGAAAATCTGAGGATTTAAAATGAATGTACTCTTTATTAGAATATGACTGATGACTTTGACAAGTATGCACAGTAAATAAATACATCTCTATTTATTGTCTGTTCACACTAAACAGCTTTTTCATTGGTCATGTTTAGACCTGTTACATGCTCTGCACCACTTTATATAAAAAACAGCCTTCCGATGCGAATCTCCGGACGCTGTACATCCATATTTAGTATTAAGGTAGATATGTGCCTTTTGGATGGGTTTGTACATCATACACACATTGTATTGCAAGTAGACAGTGATTAAACAAAAATATGGGTGAGACTTGTCCTTAGCGCTTATAAATTGAAATCCTGCTATTGTGATTTAAACCAAATACTGTGCCATATGGTTATTTGAAGAGGAGGTTTTGAGAAGGATCCAGTGAAATCAAATATATCTCTCACGCTCGCACTTATTCTGTCCTGGGGGATTTTGCCTCTTGTTGTTTTCATTTGTTTGTCTCTTGTTGCTTGGAGCTCAAGGACGTCATACAATTATAAGTCATGGGAGTGGTACACCTATCAGAGTCCCGCTAACAAATGCGCACACACAAACCCAGAGGAACAAATGCGCATCCCCTGGCGAGATCTGATAGAATGCTTTTACATCTCTTCCTGTGGCCTTTTTCATTAAACAGATAAGTAACTGAGAGCTCTGTACCCGTAATGATGCCAGGCTCTCTGTCAAGTCAAAACATACTTATCTGTATATCACTTTTCACAATTCACATTGCTTCAAATAAGCAGCTTTACAGAAAATCATGATGTTGTTTGATAACATTTTAACTTCATGCCCAATAGTTGCATTTAACAGATTAGTTGGGTGATAATATATTAATACTCTTGCATTTTGGAAAGATGCTAGTGATTCAGCAGTTGAGAATTGCTGTGTATCTTTATTTAATAGTCTTTAATGTCTCAGTAGAGTATACATGTATTTGTCATACATAGAAGTATGTACAATCCTTTCTGTGCTGTAATTATGTACTATTGTATTTACAATACTTTGTGTTATTACAGCATCATACAACCACGGTCTTAACATGGTATTGCCATGTCCAAAAACATGGTAATATCATAAAACATTTTTGTCTGTAGAGTTCATAAAATTTGCCCATGTACAGAAGCATGAAGCAGGTTCTCTGAGATACTGCATACCTGTCTTGAACTATTTTCTCTTGCATGAGTTGTGTCCAGGCATCTGTGTGGGTGTCTGCTGCCAGCTAAAGGCATTTTATCTTTGTTGTCTGTGTTTTCCAGCCAGGTTTTCTGTTTTTGCTTGTCTTGGTATGAATATGCATATTCAGTGTGACATAACTCTTTTGTGTCTCACTTGTTTTGTATGTGTGTGTGTGTGTGTTAGTACATGCTGTGTATACATGCATCTACATATCATGAATATGCTTACTCACACATACCTCTCAATAACGATACATTTTCTTTTTGGAGATGCGCAAATGAGTGATTTAAGTGTTAGTACTCTGAAGTACCATTGTTCCTGTTTTTCTGACACAAAGGAAGCAGTAAAAATACAGACTTCCTGTTATTTTCAAAGTATTTGTTACTATGAACATATGCTTATTGGTTTTTCTGAACAGTAGTTACACAATCATTTTTGTAAGTCGTTTCAGCCTGTAACAGTCCCGCAGTTATTCATGTTGTGCAAGATGATTTTGTTAAATTGCGTCCTTATTTATTAATGTGTGTTTGTCCTACATAGCCAGATGTCCAGGTGATATTGTGTGTGTGCATGCTAAACATTTCCATATTTAAATAGATGAGACTGTGGGAATACGCTTTATGCAAATTATCTTTTAACTACCATATTCTGCGGTGTTACAGTGGCACGTTTGGCTCAGTGGTCTGCACTAAATTTTGCATGCTTCATATTTCAGAAATGTCTGCTCATGTGTTAAGTGTCTGTTTACACACCCTAGATATTTAATTCTCCTTACAGCTGCATCTGTAGAATGCTGCACACCTGAAGAGGCCAACAAAATACATTCACTGTTTTCTCTTTTCAGGTGAACATGCCTGAACTAGCCCTGCTGCGTTTCGTAGTTCTGGATGATGATTATATTGGTGATGACTTCATCGGCCAGTACACCATCGCTTTTGAGTGTCTACAGCCTGGTTACCGCAACGTGCCCCTGCTGGACCTCGCTGGAGACCCTTTGCCCCACGCCAGCCTGTTTGTACACATCGCCATCACTAACCGCAGAGGTGGGGGAAAGGCCCAGAGACGGGGTCTGTCGGTCAGGAGAGGAGTACGGCGCGGACGGGAGTATGTGACTCTGCGTAACACAGGAATCAAAGTGCTGGATGATGCGTTCCGCCCAGCCAGCGGACCTCTGCGAGAGGCTACAGACCTGCGAGAGGATGCACTGGTAAGGGAGGTTGTGCATGTTCAGACAGCAGTAATACTAGCAATTTGACTTCAGCCACACCCTGCTGAAAAGACCAGGTTACACATGTAGGAATTTCCATTCTGGTTCAGGTTGGTTTATGTAGATTAGTACGGTTCAGTTCTGGTCATCCATTGTGGGTTTTTTTTACTTCATGTGATGCTGGATGATCAAGATTTCCTTATAGGAGATAGTTAAGCCAAAACATTTACTCACATTCTTTAAAGTGCCCCTATTATGCCATTTTAAAGGTGGCTAATATTGCTTTATGAGTCTCTTAAAACAGGTTTATGTGTATGCAAGGTCAAAAAACACTTTAGTTTTCTCCAAAAATAGATTTACTTTTACCCTGTTTCTAAATGATTCGTAAACGACTCGTGTATCAAGGAATCAATCTTTCTAAACCCCGCCTTCCCGTGATCCCTCCCCCTGCTGTGATTGGTCAAAGGGCGCAGTCCTTTTCTACCGCTACAGCGGTTCACAGAGCTTGTACCAAAACTGTACTTTCTGACATTACTAGAGGTGCTTTCTGAGAGAATACATCAACTACTGTAGTTAGCAAGGACTGTGAACTTCAGCATTTTATAGTGCATAACACTGTGTTAAACATTGTTTATCATTACTTAAACTAATGAGACGGACAGACAGTCAAGCTGCATCAATCACAATTTTAAGACTACAGTAGGCCCACAGCTAAACAACAGAACAACAGAAACGTAAGTTAGCCGGTTACTAAGACATGTGCAGAGTTGTTACACAACATAACGTACACAAATACAAATTTTGAACTATCGCTAGAAAATACCATCATCAATTATTAATCTTACTTACAGGTAGAAGTTCAGAGGAGCAGGCCAGTTCAAATAAACTGGGCACTGATCCATCTTTTAAGACCAAGCGTTTGGTGAATATCGCTTTGGACTCCCAAGATTGGAAAAGCAGTCATCAGTAAAATGAGGCGAAAACAACAAGAGATTGTACTGCTGAGGTGTTCTTGAAGAATTGAATGTTAACCACTCATTCTTTGTAGATTCATCTTTTGGAAGGGCATATAAAACTATATAAAATAGTTACTATATATAATACTATATAAATACTATATAAAAACATATAAAATTTACCCTCACAGCGCAGGATACAGCGTGTTCTTGACATGATGTAATCCACATGGAAATTGTACTGTTTGTGGGCGGGGCAAGTTGTTTGCGTCGTAGAACGTTGGGCGGACATTGTGTAAATATGTTACTTAGTGACATGTAGCCGTAACAGAAAAAGATTCAAATTGCTGACGACTCATTTAGGTGAAAGTGAGCCGACTCTTTTTTTTGATAGACTATAACTTGATTTATCATGTACTGTCGGCGTCACAACTTTGCAGTTAGTTTATGTTCACATACAGCTACATGACGCACCACATGAAAGATCATATTTGAAAAGGCATTATAGGGGCACTTTAAAGACAGACTGATCCAAAGATTAAGGCATCGTAAAATGAGTTTTGTGATGAGATACGATTGTTTAAAAAATAAACAGATTCAAGTTAGCCCTGCATGCGTAAAACTTCAAAGGAGATACAGAGACACAAACTGCTCATGGTTTATTAAAACAAAATCTTAGTTTGTGTCTCGAAGACTAACCAAAGTCTTATGGGTTTGGAATCACATGAGGTTGAGTACATTAGAGTATTTTGTTTTCTTTTGAGTTGAACTGTAGACCTTAATCAGGTTAGACATTGTTGAATTTAAAGTTGAAAACAACACTGTGGGGGATAGACACTGTATAAAACTGTGTTATTATTCGGTTTTAAGCTATTTAGAAACGGGTTTCATCAGTTGAACTATCGATTTTTGTTGTTTGATAACAGTTAAGCCCCTTTTCTACACACTGTACTTATATCCATCTCAGCCTTGTTTTTATGGCTCTACCTTGACTAAGGTTTATCGCTTTATGCTTGGGGCTTTGTTCGGGACATGCATCCTAATTTTTCCTGCATCCTAAGTTTTCCTGCATCCTAAGTTTTGCCACTGCACTTCATAGAACCTATAATCTAAAGGCTAAGTAAATAGTAAATACACATTTTAAAAAAATTATTTGGAATCATTTAAAAACATTTTATCATTAAATATTTTAATGTATTTCTAAATATTTAAGATTCTTTGTATTATATTCTATGATACAGCTGTGGATGAGGCCACATTAGTGTGGGGGTAGCATTGGTCTGTCCAGATTGAAAGCTGGCTCTCCCAAGCATTTTGTCAGTGCTATTAGCGCTGTTCTGTGGTCGTGCAGATAATTGGTGCTGTTTGTAAATGTGTCATTGAAAACATGGCCATGTTAGACACTAAAAACATATTATAGTGAGAGGAATATATTTTTCTTTTCATTAAACGTTTGCATAAAGTGTACACAAGTAATAGCTCTACATCCTAAATCCACTCACCTGAAGACATTGATGCTTTAATACAGAGTCACTGACAGACTTTAACAATCAGCTGACATGAAATTGCAAGTCTGAACAAGTCAAGACCAGACACCTCCTCACTGGAGTATGACCATCCATTGTGAAAGCAAACCTCAGTTCACTTGCAATTTCTGGGGTTTAAACACACACATTTCTAGCACCTCAATATGTTGATCTGAATTTTCCAAGCAAGGCCTAGAAAGTAAACCAAACAAGAATGCAGCAGTTCTGCTGACCTAGACTCTGTGAAGTCAAGGTATGATTTATGTGTGACGGTAAGGGAAGGAGAGATGGAGGGTAGAGTATCTGTTGGGTCAGGTGACAGGGCCAGGATCAGTTGCCACCGCAGTGTGTTGAGGAAGAGGAGTTACTCCACATCCATAATTACTGTGTTCTCAAAACCTGCCGATCACAACCAGACAGCAGCCCACAAAGCTTTTTAAACAATTGATTTTAGTCTTATCTTTGAAATTACTGTGAACAATCTGATCCATTTGTCCTGTTTAGTAGAATTTTGAGTCTGTTACTTCACACACCTCAGGTAACAGACATGTTTAGCCCAAAGGCATACTTATATTTCTTTGAATTAAAAGCCACTTGGTTTGATTTTGATTTTTTTTTTTTATCTAATGCAACGACATTCATACCTTTTCATTGTCCAAAAATGGGGTCACTGTACACACCGGTCCCATTTTCTTTTATTTTGATTGCTTTTTGCTGTATAATATATCTGAGCAAAATGAACAAAAATGTCGTCTTTATTCACAGCACACCCTATGGACTTATTTTTCATACAAATAAACACCGATATACAGACTAATCACCCACATGAAGCCCCCTTAACACACACGTACATCTCCAAATGGCTTTGTTAATCACGGTTGTGGGTGTGTGATTCTGTCAGGTGGAAAATAGAAACAGGCTCTCTATCTGCCACAATGCAATGAAGGGAAATGTATGATAAAAAAGCTGGAATGTGATTAGCAGAGGCCTTTGACAGTCATGCAGACACAGAAAGTTGTTAAACTGTACAGGTTTATCTGTCTGTATAAAGAAAAGAAGTCATTATTTTGCCTCTGCCTCGTGAGAGTAGCTTTACATACTGTAAGTCGGTGTCAGTGTCAAACAATGTAAAGTCACCATCTTTCAGGTTTTTAGACTCTTAGCTCTTGTTTTTTTGTTTTTTTTTTGCAATAGTTTTTGAGTACTCTGTACTACGCTATTTAAAGGTTTGGAGTTCGTTTATACATTTAACATTTTTAGGAATATAAGACTTTAATACATTTAGAGAGGATACATTAAATGAGAGTGAAATGTATAAAAGATTTCTGTCAAATAAATGCTGTTATTATAAACGTTCTATCTTTTAAAGAAAAAAAAAATCACAAAAATATAAAACATTTTGAAATCAGTTGTGCTTCTTGTTAAGAGATGCATAATAGAAGGATCATTCCCCAATCACGGGAATAAGTTATATTTTTAAAATAGTCCAAAAATTATTATTTTAATACTATTTGTTTTACTGTTTTTTGTTTGTTTATTTTTTATGAAATAAATACAGTGAGCACGAGGCATCTCAAAAGCATACTGCCCAAGCCCAAAATTGGAAATATGCACATTTTGTTTATTAACATGACTTTTTTTGCACTTATCATATTGTCATGTTACAGACTTTTATCTCTGTCTCTTGGGGTTATTGAAAATATTTGTCTTAACCAAGTGTGTGCCTGTGTGTTCCCGCTTTCTCAGAGCGCCACAGTGTCTTTTAAAGAGCAGTGTGGGCTCCCCCCGATGGCCACACTGAAGCAGTGCATCCAGAGCTTAGCCACGAGGCTGCAGAGTCCAGATGGACCCCCAAGTGCCACACTCACTCTGAAGGAAGGTTACCCATGCCTGGAACCTGTGGGCAACTTGAATGATGCCGCTCGTAAACTGCTAAATGGTTATGACTCGGTAAGAGATGCCCGTTTATGTAGGCTATTTTAATGTCATGCATCATTAACATTTGTTTTTCTGTCGTGCTCTTGCTGGTTCTTTTTCATTGACTTTAATAGGCTACATTTTCCAGCCATCACTAATAAAACCTTATCCACAGCTCTGCACAGTTTTAGCTCCAACCAGCTCCAAAGCACACCTGCTTGGAAATTTCTAGTGATCCTAAAGACCTCGATTAGCTGGAACAGTTGTGTTTGATTAAGGTTGGAGCAAAACTGTTTAAAATTTAAGCTGCGTTAACTCTGCATTACCTGCCATTACAATGGCATTTGTCTTTTTAGCCATCCCATGTGTAGGCATTGTGTGTGGGAGAAAGAACAGGCACATCGGAGTGAGTAAGACATTTCAGGCTTTAGTCACCATCCTCCTCCTCTCCTTTTTTAGGTTCCCTCATTCTCTGTCTCTCTCTGTGAGTTAGCTCTAGGTCTTGCTGTGTGTTTGAGATTCCGGAGAGTTGGACCGCACTGACTGGCAGGACTGCATTTTATAAATATCTACACTGTGAGAGAGGGCAGCAAGGGTCTTCCCAGAATTTGATTGCTTAAAGATCTTTTTCATAGTTCATAATAGAATTCTCAGATGTCTAATGAGTATTTTCTGTCATGAAATGAGTATAGACCTTTAAAATGAATGCGTGAATGAATAATGTATAATTTAGCGAGGATTTCATGCAAAAGGAGTCTTTTGGGAGACATGTGAGATCAGTAGGGTTGCCTTTTGAGGAAATTAGTCCTTTGGGTTCACATTTTTAGCCATAAGATTTGTCTATGTGTGCAATACTGTTGAACAGTTTTGAGATGAACAGTTTTCATGTTTTTGAAAGTAGTCTCTTATGCACACCACGGCTGCATTTATGTTTTAATGCAGTAAAACCAAAAGTTGAAATTGTAAGTTATTTCTGTAATGGTAAAGCTGAATTCTCAGCAGCCTTCAGAAATCATTATAATATGTTGATTTGGTGCTCAAGAAACATTTATTATTCTTATCAGCGTTGAAAACACTTGTGCTGCTCATGCTTTCCCCCCCTCCTAATTCTTTTGAGCAACATTTAAAAGAATGGCATGTATTTAAAATAGAAATCATTTAAGACTGTAAATGTCTATACTGTCATTTTTGATCAATGCAGTGTGTCTTTGCTGAATGTAAATAGTCATTTCCTTCTTATTTAAATATATGAGCAGATCATAAAAGAAGTTCCTATCTGCATCTTTCTTCAGATGATCTCTGCCAACAAACAGCTGATAGAAAATGCAGATGGAGTGCATGAGAAAATTGCACAAGTGCAGAAGGAAGGTGAGTAGAGGTGTGGGGGAGAAGATGAGTGGGGATGAATCATCTTTGTATTTTCTTTCCTCCGAATGATGTTTCAGTCAGGCCCCAGAGGATATGGGAAAATCTTGAGAAACAATTCACAGACTTTTCAAATTTGCATTCAAAGTAGATCCTTTATCCTCAACACACACAGTTCCCCTGTCAACACACCTTCTCAGGGTTGTTTCGAAATGATGTAAGTCTACACAGTATCCAGTGTTGATGATAGTGATGCTCTTAAATACATTTTCTAATAGTGTGACAGCAGAGCTGTTGCTAATAAATCGTTGATCTCCTTTGGCAAAATTGCAGTGGGTCCCCCACCACTGGAGGTCTCTTGAAATGTCTCACACTTTTCATCCCACAAGAAGTGCCTCTGTTTTTGTAGCTTTTCCAGTAACAAGCTACAAACCTTTATCCAGAACGCCTTTTTTGTAGCATGACAAACCGTAACACCACTGTTATGTGAAGTTTTATTGGACACACAAGTTTATAACAAAGTTAGTTTGACGCAATATTCAAAGAATGTAGCTTTGGAAGAAGTCTGATTTTTTGTGTGTGCCTCTTTTCATACTGCTGGTGTCATGTAAATAAACAATTCACCATTTAAATAAATCATTCACGGTCCCTGCATGGAGCTTTCTGTCCTCCTTTTTATATTTAATGTAGAAAATAGTGCCTTTTAACTCTGTTTGCCACCCAGTTTTTAAAAAAAGTCCATAATCTGTTCAAGTACTGTATGATCTGTCACCCTAATTGACATTCAATAAAAACCCCTCAATGTTTTTATGCTAAAAAAATGATCAATTATCTAATAACAAATTACAATTATATTGAAATATAATAATAATACTAGTAATACTAAGAACTTGATAGCTTGACATTTGAAGTACTTTAAATTATGATAGCTCAACAAATTACAACTAACTAAAATCTTAAGAAATGGATATAACAAGATCGTTAACTGCTTTCTACAAGTACTAAAATATCCTCACTGTCTGTTTCTATCCTCATTATCTCTCACACAAATATTTTTACCCCTAATTACACATATCTAAGGTACTTGGGTTAACATACTGTGTTCTTATGTCCTTATGAGGGTATATTGATGAAATGAGAGCGAGCGAGTACAGACAACACAGCAGATTAGGAATGAAAGGGCAGCTTGGCCATGCCAAGATTCATCACGGGAAGTACAATATTATCTAACCAGAGGATGAATGAGTATATCATCCATTATTTGGCAGCTTACAGTAATTCCTGCAGAAGCAAGTTGCACCATAAATGGCATTTTGAAAGAACATTTTGAGAAGAAAAAGAAAAAAATGATGCATGTTATATGTATGTATGTATATATATATATATGTTTGTTTTCTGTGATATGTCTTCTTAGGAATGGTGTTTCATGAAGACTTGCCCAGGTTGGGAGAAAAGGAAAATCTAAAAGGCCGTAAACAAAGTAAAGCTGTGGAAAGTTTCACTTGGAACATCACTGTGCTGAAGGTAAATAGCGTGAGCTTCTCTTTCCCTCCCTCTAATAGCCTTGAATTTTTGGATAATGTTTTCACTCTGCTTTTTAGACGGGAGGGAGAAAGACTTCTGTTGTTTGGAAATTCTATCTTGCAAGTTGTTTGACCTTATAAATACAGCATGTGTGTGGTGGACTTTTGAAACGAGCAGGTCCTAGTCGCTTTTAGTCGACTGGAAATTCATGTTTCAGTTCCATTTGATGTTTATGCAACTTTATGGGTAAAAGATTATGCAACAGCATTTACCTTACACTTGGGACTATAAACAAGAGACATTTCCATAAAAGCTCTTCAAAATCTTGTTGTTTGCCTATTATTAACATTGTATTTTTAGAGCTTTAAGTCAATAAATCCTCTGTGTCCTTAAAAGAGGACATACTTTTTTAATTCATTTGTTTTTCACCCTGAGGGAAACAAATCGTAAATTATTTAGTGTCACTCCACAACAGGCTCATTTTTGCTGCTGTGACTTCTATATGAAATGCTTTGCAATTGAGTAGATCCTGGAGTATAACAAAGAAAAAAGAAAAAAACGTATGGCAGGGATTTGAGTCATAAGGAAAAAAATTGTATAAATAGAGTTGCAGTAAAATCTATGAAAATATGATTCATGAACATAATTGACATAGTGAATGATTCAGTAACTGTCATGTAAAGTATCAATAATGAATCAGTGCTTTGAACAAATTAGTTTGAATGAATCATTCAGTCCAATGATTCGCTCAAAAGATGTTTAACTTGCAGGAAAAGTCACCAAACATCCTACTGCCAATGCATAGATTGTGAGCCTATATGCACCAATTCGGTTCATGAAATTCATTTCTTTCTCTTTATAGGGTCAGTGGGATCTCCTGCGCAGTGCTAAGCTAGATGCTTTGGATACGTTGAGGCAGCTGGCTTTGGCCTGTGAGGCGTCCGGCCTGATCTTGACCTCTGATGGTCACTACACCCCTCACGGCCTGTCCTCCAGACGTGGCAGCAGCCATGGCAATGGTCGCATCTGAGCCCCAGAGACAGGCATAGGCACTGAGAGAGCATTTATTCATAGGTGAATGAATGTTTGAATGTTGAACAGACAGAAAGACAGAGGTGTAGGTGTCTCAGTTGGACAGTCAGGACGACTTTTGGCCTTTATTGCAGTGGGTGCTTGTTCTAGTTCAGCATTGAGCAGATGTTATTTGAGGACAAAATAAGAAATGGTCTTATCAAGACATACCGAATGAAGGGCGTTAAACGAATTAAAGCGAATTCCTAAGTGATATAGAATGACTGATGTCAACCCTGTTGATTTCGCTGGAAGGAAAAAACGTTCCTGCAATATTTAAGAGAACTTTAGCGTTGAACTCCCGGCAGTTCACAGACTAGCTCTTTCGAGCAGTATAGATTTAAAACTGCAACTAATGTTGAATACAGAAGACTCATTAGTCTTTCCCTTTAGTTCATGACAAAACCACCAAAGCGTGAGGTTTGTTTACTCAGGTTAGCACATCTCAGAAATGCTTTTAGAAAGTCTGACATTAGTCTTCATCAGCTTCAGGGCTGCATCTTCATCTGTGCCATCACTCCGATTGACTGAAAGGTGATGCCCACCAGCAGGACAGCACAGTTTTTGCCCTTAAGCCCTGTCCAGCCCAAAGTGTATGGGATATAACTTGTACCTCTCCGTTGAAGGCAACCATATCCTCATCTTCCAGTGACATGGATCGTCTTTAGCTCATTAACAATGCAGAATGAACTCAAGAAGGCTTTGTTAAAATACTACTCAGCGCTCTCTAACCGTGTTAACTGAGCCGGTTACTTACTGGAACAAGTACCGATTACACCGCACATCCATGTAATGTGTACGGAGTTGAGCAACTGGGATTGAAGCAATGTTACAAAATAACGAACTTGGGTGAAAAGTAACTTTATTTATAACACAAATTCCTTGGCTTGATTGGATGAAGGCCTCCAATGAGTCCGCTGGCATGGTCATAGTCACTTATTTTTGTCATAACAAAGACAAAAATGCTACTAAACATGGCAAGAATTGAACTATTATAAACCGCTTTAAGCACTGAGAGGACGAAAGTAAATGGAAATCTAATGTATAAACTGTTTTACAACTTAAATTGTGTAACATTTGACAGTGTTGTGATAGACAAGGAAAACATTGGCAGTATTTTGTCTACTGTCGTCAAAAACACTTACAATAGACTAGTTTTTGAAGTTTGCACCTTTTTGTTTTCCATGTTAACAGAGTAACCGAAATTATATAGGCTATGTGAGATCAGAAGACGATATAAATATATATTATTTTTCTTATGGTAGACAAGTAGAAGTGTTGGTACGTTGTGTTTGTATGTGAACGTATCTGTGTGCAAGGGTGCTAATGTAAGTGTGTGAGAGATGTTTTTGTGGTACATGTTCTGAATGTGACCAGTCTGATGCCTGATCGATTTGGGTAGTTGTTTTTAAGCGAAACCCTTACTGTTGCTTGATGTCAGACATTTTATTTTATAAGACCAAATGAGCTTATTCACAACAGTGTATATGTAGAAAATTGATAATAATTGGGATGAGAAAAGGCATTACATTTCCACAAGCAAATGTCCTCTTTTGTGTCTTTTACTCTCCTTTTTAACACTTTTCTTTAGTACTTTTTTATGCATTTACTTTTCTCTTCCTTTGCCTGTGCCATTGTTCTTTTCCTATTCTCTGTTTTTGACTGAAGGGACGAGCGATTCATGCCTGAGTTTATGTGCTTATACACATCTGAACTGAATGTGTACTGATTCCTAAAGTGTTCCTTAAAAACACATTGTTTGCTAAAGAGCGAACATGCGTTTTTGTGAATTAAATAAGAAAATTGTAGATGTTATATCTTTAATTGTCCCCTTTATAATGCGTCCGTTTGTTTGTAACACGTAACCCTTGTTCCTTCGGCCCCTGGACCTGTAACCCAGAGGATCTGTGTACCTGTATAGGGGCCAAAATCTAAATAATGAATACCCGTTCACAGTATTAGCTTTCCGTTCCACTTGAGATGGCTCTTGAGACCAGTCAGACGTGTGAAGTGAGTTGTTTCGCTTTAAATGGGGAAAATTACTCTTATGAGATATCGGATACAAATTCAATGTGTCACTGTCCGTAAGGGTCGACGACGAGCAAAATGAACCCCATTGAGGTGCACTTTAAACTAAACAGAGCAATCTATTTGGACCGGTCTGCAGTATTAGGTAGTGGTCAACATCTCAGACAGTGCAATATTACTCTGCTGTTTGATGTTAAACATAAGGACTAGTTTAATGAGGAGCATTAATCCAGCTGTCCTACTTTGTCATTTCTGCATTTTTTCTCCCCATGTGTGGTTACTGTGCGTTTATTGTGTCTGCCTTTCCTCTGCCTCTTAAAAATGAAATATTATATTGTTTTGTTGCATTCTTGTTAGCAGTTGTTGTCCTTGTATAAATTGAGAGTATTTATTAAAGGTGACAAGTGTGCGTTAAACAAAGTAAACTTCAAAGCTTTGTTGCTTTTATTTTAAAATGATGCTTTGTATTTTATAACATTAACAAATTGATGTAACACAGATGTGCCCCAGACTAAATAAAGCTATCTTTTACTGACTGCAGTCTCTTCTGTTAACCGTACATGTTGTGTCTTATCGATACTGCTGGAGCTCTTTAGCCATTTGATGGCTTGTGTTTGGGTATGTTTGTTAATAATAGGGTTATCCAGTCTGTTTAACGTTATTTTGTGGGGAAACTGTCGCTATCAGTAATGACCATGGGAAAATATTCCAAGTAACCAGCAGGTGGAGTTGTTTCCAGTCTTTAAAATCAGAGGATTATTGCAAGCCTGTTGCTACTACACAAGTTATCTCATGCCTGTTTTCTTCTTATGTGTAACAGCTAATCAAGAATTTAAAGTATTTCTTCTTCTTCTTATTATTATTATTATTATACGCAAGCACTTAACTCCAATTAAAACAAAGCCATATCACCCTGCAGCCCAAGACTGATTGCCCACTGAAGCCAAGCAGGGTTGAGCCTGGTCAGTACCTGGATGGGAGACGTCCTGGGAAGACTAGGTTGCTGCTGGAAGAGGTGTTCGAGAAGCCAGCAGGGGGTGCGCACCGAGTCCTATGCCCCAGCAAAGTGACAGGGACACTATACTGACAAAGAGCACAGTCGTCGGATGAGACATTAAAAACTCAGGTCCTGACTCTCTGTGGTCATTAAAAATCCCAGGATGTCTGGAATGCCAAATTCACCCGTTGACCTCTAAACATCACAGCCTCCTAACCATCTCCTTATCTGCTGATTGGCTTCATCACTGTCTCCTCTCTGCTCCGGTGCGTGTTCTGGTGCAAAGCTGTCGTCGCATCATCCAGGTGGATGCTGCACACTGGTGGTGGATGTAATGTAAAGTGCTTTAAATGTGTACAGAAATGTGCTATATAAATGCAAGGAATTATTATCATTATCATATCTTTTTTTCTCCATATAGGTTGGCTACTATCAACGGTGAAACAACTGTATCCTGTTGTTAGCAAAATTACCTCTTGGTGGAGACAGTGACATAGAATTACAGTGAGGAATGAATATCCACACCACTCTCTGGCAGGCTACCCATTTGAAAAGGCAGAAAACTCATTTAAAATAATGAATCAGTTATATTAATAAACATCTTTTATTCATTTTATTATTATTGCTTATTTTTCGAAATTGTATTATTGTCTTAAGGGCTATCCCTTGTCTATTTGCCTTAAGTTTATCCAGTCATGTTTTTATTTATATATGTGTCTTTGTCACAATTCATTCAAATCAAGTTGTCACCAAAAAAAGAAAAAAATCAGAGTAAGTGCTCTGATTGTGAACCAAAGCATGGCTGTGGAGTCTCTGCCAATTACACACGGCTCTGGGTTTTATAGACACGTGCCCCATAAGAACAGATGTAAGAAGATGTGACATTGTGCCAAGCGGACAGGTGCCATGACAGGCTGACAGCCTCTAATGCAGCGAACATCTGCCTGCTTTTGGTTTGTGTCAACTCAAGAGCATGCGCAGGTCTGCCCTCCGATCCCGCCAGAGGCCATGCGAGTGTCAGAGTGCAGCCAAGAAGGCGTTTTTCACTTTTTGAAATACTTTTAAGACACTCTGACGTTCTATAACGGTCAAAATATATTTTAAAACCTTTAGTTTAGATGTCTACCATAACTCTTTATGCTTTAAAATGTCTGATAACTATTTTTGATTGGTACGGATGTGTTTGTATTGATGTACTATATCGCAGTTAATGTAGACCTCGAAGAAAAGTTTAGGCAGCCTACCACTTGATTTCTTTGGCGTGACTTTTACTTAACAGCGGAGGGAGCAATCAAATCCTTGACACAGCTAGCGTTAAAACAGCTAGCCATTAGCAGCTGGAGCTCGTCGTGTTTTTGTCAGGATTCTCACAGCGAGTCACATCGCCGGGACGTTTCTCTTGCCAAAGGCGCTCACCAACGATGACGCTGTGCTTCCCAACGCTAATAGGGCCCTGTTAATTTTAGCCTGGCGTGCGCCTCAGAGGAGAGCCACTTTGAGTTTAATTACAGTCTTCCTGAGGCTGCAATTTCACTATGATTTTGGCGGAGAAGAGGAAAAAAGCGCGAGAAATGATCACCTCTTAAAAGTGTCTAAATTGCATCTTATTTTTCCCCTCTTTTTAACCACAACAAAAGGGACGGGCACAATAGCGCGGCATGTTTCCTCCCAATCTAGCGTGCTGTGACCAATTACCAACGCCATTATCTGAGCTGTATTAAAGATGGCACAGGAGGACTGATGAGGCGTGATTGAAAAGTTTGTCATGTAAAGTTTCTTTCCAGCATGTTGCACTTCCTCTCGGAGCTACAGCACATTATTAGCTGCCTAGCTTTACTCCATCCGATTCACTGTCCTTTCAGTGTGCTTTAAGTTGAAGTGTTGAATGTAAAATGCACTCTTGACTTCGCTTTGGTTTTGACAACATCTGGATCCATTTCTATCATTAATGGTGGACAGTTATTGTACGGTATGTGTTCAGAAAACTGCTTACAATTCACAAATGGCTAATTTGAGCTTTTACGTGCTATTTTTAAGTCTGAAAGATTCATAATTTCTTTTCTTTTTTATTTTGATTCACAGAAAAATGTGTGGAACAACATGAGGGTGAGTAAGTAATGACAGAATGTTACCCCTTTAATATTTATGTTTTAATTAAATTAAACTGCCTTTACACTGCAAAACGGTTATATTTCAAACGAAACATTATTTATATATTATTATAAAAATATAATAAATAATGGAATATATAGCTAATTAAGTCTGAATCCAGGCTTCTAGCATCATTCTGTATCACTTTGTGTTCAAGTTAAGAGCTGACCGATGGGTCCAGCTTCGACCTCTAACAGCAGTCAGACTTAAAGAGCTGCATTTCCTCCTTCAGCTTTTGAAGGAGAGAGAAGATGTCTGATGATCTGAAATCATTGCCTATTGTTTAACCGTAAGGCAGAGTTGAGTTGTTTGGTATGTGTAATTGTCTCTCAGTATCATACTGTATGTGTGAGAGTGAGCCCTGTGAACTGAGCACCACCCCCCACTGATGAGAGGATACCTGTGCAATCAGACGACACACAGAGAGCCATTGTATCATAATCACTCTCATTCACACACTTCAGCTTTCATCCTCATGATTCATTATCCTTCTGTCAAAGTCATTTACCTTTTCTTCTCTTCTGGCCCTTCACTTCTGGTACTTCTAATGAGTCTCAGTTACTCTGTTGTTGTTTCTGACTCTTCTCTTCTCTTCTCTTCTCTTCTCTTCTCTTCTCTTCTCTTCTCTTCTCTTCTCTTCTCACACTGTTCTGGTCTTGTTTCTTAACTCTCTTTTTCTCTATCCTGGTCCTCATCCTTCTTTCCTCAGTGTAGCACCATCTTTTTTCCTTTTTTGCATCTCGGCATCGCTTGCTGGGATAAAGAAGAGGCCTGTGTGATTAGCACACAATGTCTTTCTGCCATTTATCTTTCATCATTATGGTGACTCCTCTTCGTTCTTTCTTCCCCGCTCTCCGTCTCTTATAGTGCAGGAGTTGTTAATGGCCCGCGTTGCTTCAATTGGTTTCTAAATGCTTATGAGCGAGGGTCCAACTGTGCGCTTAATGAACAGGTATGACTGGGTAATTACAGCAATCTCAGCCCCCTCCCAAACACACACACATGCTAGCCTGGACCACACAAAGCCCAACAGGACTGAGGAAACCAGGCCCTGCAGGAGTCTGCAGAGGCGGAAAGAAAGGGCAGGAATATAGAAAGAAACTGAACAGGAAAACAAAGGAGACTGAACAGAGAGATTTAAATGTAGTAACTGGCTATTATCGGTCATTTAGATAAATGCTCGAGACGCTGGAGAGCGTAAATGCTGAAGATGCATTTAGTACACAAGTGTGTTGATGCTAGAAAAAAGAAAAAAAAACATGGACGCTTCACTAAAACGTTTGAATTCTACAGATCCTGAGCACTTTAAATGTAGTATTTTTTTGTATATGTTCTTGCCAGAAAAACCTGCTTAGTACAATTTGCGTGACTTATTGAGGAGAGGTGATTTTTGCCTGCTTGCATTACAGGAGTGATTCGAGCCATATAGAGAGATGAGAATAGCAGACAGTGGGATTTTTTTGACTTGGATGAGCTAACAAGCACCTAGCAAAGCTGTATCAACCTAATCTAGCATCATGGCGGTGAGTTTGGAATATTCCAGCGCCACTCACTTTTTCTTCAGAGAAATCTAAAGAGTGACCTCAATTATTTCCAAAGTTCATGCAACTGCTTAAAAAATAAAAACTTCACACTCTCTTTGCTGAAACATCTCTCCATTCCGGTGAGTCCCTTCCATTCTCTCTCCATCTGTTTGCTCCTGTCTGTCTCCAGGCAATGGGTGAAGTTCTGCTCCCTATGGCCGTCTGTCATAACCACAACATCCACTGCGCACACACACCCCAACCAGGGATATTTATCATGGATTTTTATGGAGGGAAGACAAGTTAGTTAGTGACGGAAGGGGTAGAGATTTGTGTGCAAAGTCCACTAAGAGAGGAGAAAGGAAGAGGGTGGGCATGGGAGAACACCTTCAAATTTGTGCAAATAACAGAGCCAGTGTAGGGACTCCCACTGCTTGTATACATTTGTTTAAATGTGCCAGTTTCTGAAAAATGGAGGCACATGCACAGGCAAACAGAGAGAGGGAGCGTCAGAAAACTGAGGTAGTGACGGGGCTAAGAGCGGGCGACACTTTGCCAGATGCCTTCTAAATGAACGCAAATCCTCGAAGGGGTATCTTGTTTTCGCCAGTCCCCGAGGACGCAATCACGGTGCGCTACTGTCTGCAGGGAGAGCAGGGAGAGGTAAAGGGGCTCGGCGCGGGGTGTCTGTTCTGTATGAGCCCCTGGTTTGACACGGCCAGGCAGCTGGTTAATTCATTAAACCAAGGCTCTAATATAAACAGCCATTCATTTCACTCTCTGACAGTGTGCCGTCTGGACAATGTGAAGCACCCAAATATAACTGCCATACTGTGTTTATGTGTGTGTGTATGTGTTCGAGGGGAAATATGAATGTTTATGTGTACATGATGTTGTATCGGAGCAGTCAGCGAATACGTGGGAGAGGGGCCAGCCAGCGCTTTTCATTCTAAACACAGGACGTTTTGAGAGACGCGTGGAGAGGTTTGGCTAATTGGCAGGGGTTACTACATTGCTATGGCATTTCTCTGTACAATGCAATAGAACCACAGTTCTGTATGTAGGTAGAAGCACTTTGACATGTTTCTACAGTGCAGACAGATATTTTTGACATCAATTAGACCATTTTGCGTTTGAATAAAGGTAAAAAATATTCTGCATTGCATACCACACATTTTCAGCTGTTCTGTGCATACAGAAAATTGTATGCTAGTATGCTATACTAAACATAGCCATAGTGATGTAAATATTTCCACACATAGCCCTTCAAAAAACTGCAGTTACTATTAATGTAAAGTTTTGTAATTTTTTACAACAGAATGCAACACTGGGTCAGGAATAGTGTTTATGCAAATACTTTTTATTATTACGTTATTACTTTTCAAAGGCCTATTTATTGAGGTGTACAGAGGCATATGAAACCGTACAACACATACACGGCTGAACAGAGACACAGGCACAGCAGAGTGAATGACAGAGGCCTCCTGCTGCGACCGCACTGTGTTGAATTGTTTAGTAGATCACTCTCCTACTGAAGCTTTTAGCTCCATGTCTCCATTTCACCTTACAAAGACTGAGAGAGAGAGAAAAATATGGAAAGAGGCTCGCTTATGTGTTCTTAAGGTAGAATGAAAGTGATTTCAAAAATGAAAGGACAACCGAGGGCTTAAAAACTGGAAAGCCGCACACTTCTCAGCTGTTTTGCTCTCTGCATGTTTCGCAATCTTTGAATTGGCAACTGCATATTCATCACAAATAGTCTGTAAATAATTTCTCAGGACTCGCATAGGAAAGTATTGTTTTCCTCGACTGTTCCTCTTAGACAGAAATTATATTAAAAGAACAAATTAAGTCTTAAGTATCCTACTTAGTTAATATTTGTCATTGAATATTCCAGAATAATTTTATGGTTCTTAATGCATGTACAATAATCCTCCATTTGTAAGTAAAACATAACTAAGAGCTCAAAAATCGTATTGGTTTTGAAAGCAGCTTTCAGGTTATTAGTAAAGCAACTTGTCATCGGAACACAGACAAGCGTACACACTCAGGTGCGAGTGTAACCTCGGACCGACTGGTTTGGGTTGTGAGCAGACGGAGTGTCTGGTGTTAAGGAGCACTGCCTCGTGTGGTTAGCCTGCTAAACACTGGCTTTTCATGGCCCTGTCATTACCTCTCCACCACCGTTCCTCTCTCCATCTTCATCCCCTCAGACGTGGCTGCATTCTCCCTCTCTCTCGCTGCAGCACGGCCCTGCATTCCACAGCACGAAGGGCAAAATAAGTGGCGGGTTGAACAAACACAACACCAGCAATTAATGGTTGCAGTCAACAGTCTATACAGAGACAAATGACTGGGCCAGACCCAGTCAGTGTCCCTTTGACCTGCTCCCAACATCTAGTGTTTTCTCGTCTTTCAGTCGGAATCCATTAATTTACTCATTCTTGTCCCTTAAAAGGAATAGCTGGGGTTATATACAGTGTGGACTGGCACTAAAATAATTGGTATGTGGTTCCTTTTCTGCTGTGCAGAATATTTTTTTGTATTCATTTCTTAAACGTAATATTGAATACAATTTAAAAAGTAATTATCTATCCAGCATAATTTGATGAATTATGGTTATGTGCTATTAACCGGTTTAACTCACTCTAAAACATGACATGCTGTAAAATAAATACATTTAATTGAAAAAGAACAAAACACTTTAATTTGAACCCTTTATTTACAATTAATAGTTATGTCCTGTTTTCTAAACAATCAGCTCGTAATTGATAGATAAAAATGTCCAATTTAAATTATGAATACTTTAAATTATGAATCACATGTCTTTTCATCGTTTACAAGTTCTGAAGGTTCTGCACAGCAGGGATGATGCATGAAATCAACCAATAAAAGAAAATCAAAATAGGCTCCAATTGTAAATGCATAGCCGTTGATGGCACTCAACATGCATTTAACCTAAAATATGGCGTAATAGTGGATGGATTCTCTGTCCAGGTTGTTTTGATTATAAATCATGTTGTTTATCTGTTTAGATTTTCCATTTAATCTCCGTGTGTGTTGTTTGGCTGAGACAGACACCTTTCCTAGCAGATTCCTGACAACAGTTTGACCACCAACAGCGCTGGGCTCTGGTCTTAATGCAAAGCCAGTCAACCCAGTCAGCAGCCAATGGGGGCCCTACGAGCAGCGTGTTTTCACCGCACATATCCAGATGTGAGCCACTGCTTGTGGGGTCGCCGGGTCATCGCGCACCATCACCCTGATGGCTTCTGACACGGGCCTCCTCGCTCCTAGCTCCCTTCTGCAGCCCCAAATAGAGGATGAAAGCTCTGCCCTTTCTCCTTTGCCCCCTCCCTCTCCTCCCTCGCTTCTGTCTCCTATATGTTTATCTTATCATCAGCGCTCTTTATTGGTAAATAAGGGTAGGCTGCCCGGCTGGTCTCTCCCGATGTTAACCGCTGCTGATGTGCCTGTGTAACCATAGCGCCCAGTGTTTAGGCTATTAGAGCTGCCTATTTACAATCTGGAGTTTCCTATTGATTATGTCTGCCTTGAATTCTGTTTACCCGGGAAATAAATAACACATGTGTTTCGTCCTCTCTCTCTTTTTCTGTCTCTCTCTCTCTATCTTTCTCCCTTTACCAATCTTTTCTTATATTATTTGTCTCTACCTTCCACATATTGTGACCTCTTCATCTACCCCAAGTATTTGTGGCCTTTTTTTCTGTGTTCTTCCTCTTCTAATAATGATTACATTTATTCAGTGCTCATCTTTAAAATTAGTATATCCTACATTATGAGTCATTATGATAACACAATCACTAAAACAACTGTAAAAATGATTTATACAACCTTGTTTTAAAATTAAACATATTTTAACATAAAAAAATAATGTGAGTGCTATATATATATATATATATATATATATGTATATGTATAACATTACATTTTTTATTTTAAATCCTAGCAACTGCCCCCATTCACTTTCACTGTTAATTCTTCATTGTAACCATCAATTTAACTTTTTTTTTTTTTTTTTTTTTAGGAAATAAGGGAAGAGTCTAAATTCATTTTTGTACTAATCATGCTTCATATGCTGTCGACCTAGCTTAAAATGTATTAAACCTGAAATATCCCTTTCTTGTCACATAAGCATATACTGTATACTTTACCCACACTTTGACCCAGTTGCACTGCGATCAAGGTAGACATGAAGAAAATGTCACCATTGGGGAGAGAATACATAGATCACAAACAAGCACAGACTCACTCACATTCCTTTTAATGCACTTGTATTGCTGTGTTCATGTACTGTATGCTTTTAAACAGACGCACACACATACCACTACCACTCAGTCTGCTTTGCTGTGCCTCCTCTCATTGGTAACAGAACCCCGTGTTAGAGGGGTAAAGGCCTATGGATGTGTCATTCGTTCCATCCCTCTCTCTCCCCCTTCCCTGATCACACAGATAGAGACGCAGATAAGGCAGCAGTTCATGTTCATATGTTTGTGTTGCGCTGCACGCCACACTGCTCACACCAGTGTCTCATTCAGAAAGACTGCATTAACCTACTCTGTGCTACCCAATCCCATGTGCCTTAATCAAGCGCTCCGGAGTTAACCCTTTGTGCACCGTGGCAGAATTTTCCAGGCCTGAGCTTAGACTGCAGTGAGGTATTAGAAGGAGGTTGAATTACGTGATCTTGCGTATCTTACAGATTCTCAGTTAGGAAACGAATTAACCCTTACAGCCTTAGAGTGCTCCTCCAAAAAACTGCCACGGGCCTCAAATGAAAAGACCATGTGAGAGGCTGAATTAGAGCAGCTTATGTTTGTTCTGCCTTTGACCATTATTTGGAGCTATTTAGAGTGAGCTCACCAGGCTGGCAATGCCGTCATGCTAATAAAGCTTTTCTTGATTTGAATCAAACTGACATTGGAGAAAAGGAGTGGACCGCAATCCCCCCCTGGCACTGGTGAGATCTGTCATAATATAAACATGAATAGTGTGTTTATGTGTGTACAGTTTGCTTACTGTGTTGTATGTTCTGTTGTTATTGCCTATTGCTTAAGCCATCATGGGATTCCACAAGGCTCTGTACGAGGACCTCCTATTTTTTATTTTTTTTTGTTGCTGTTCTTGAATGCATGGCTACACCATGTTCTCTGCTTATGTATGACTACACACTCAAATATTTGTATAACAGCACTTTGCTATTACCTTTGTATAGCAGAATGTCTTGAAGTGATTAATATCACCACTAGATCCTGTCTTCTTTTGATCCTCGTCTTTGCCACCCTGTTGGAAGTCTTTCATTTGTGTGCTGCACACTTCAGAGAAGGCTCGCCTGTTTACAAGTTCAAGGCTCTAGTTTATCTTAACCAAGAAGGACAATAGTAATTATATGTGTGAAGTGAATTGTGTGTTTGTATTGGGCCGTTGGTGGGTGGATGGAGAGCGCTGTAATCTTAGCAAACTGAGTACACAACAGCACAAACAGCAAACAGATGAGATCTCATTTGGTTTATCAAAGCCTCACATCCAAGTCTTAGAGGTATACGTTATGTGGTCTGGATCAGTCAGTGCTCTGTTTTGTGGCTTTTGTTTTGTTTGTAACCTCTAGAGGGAGCTAGAGACTTACCTAAAGAGTCCTTAACACAATATAAAAAAAAATTCAAAACTGCTTGGAGGAGTTTTTAAAAGCAAGATGCACCAATTTATAGATTAAGATGTGAAGTGTGTGTAGAATATGTAATTATTATTATTTATGTAAATTTTACATTTGGTTTATTCTCATTTGTTGATCATGTAATTTGTGAAAGAAAGAAAAAGACTGTGATCTATTTTTTTTGTTCTCTGCTGTATAGATTCAAGCAGTTTGGGTTTTAGTAAAGTGTTTATAAATTTGTCCCTGGTTTAGAAACTGACCCAACGTGGACATGCCGATGCAGAGGTGTATGCAAATTTGTGTGGGTTACAGTCTGTGTGTGTTTGCGTGTATGAGTCTGTGGCTATTTTTACTGGCAGAGTGTGAGGTGTTGTACTGTGAAGGATCCGTCAGCAGTGCCGAGCACCGCTCAGGAAACCAGCCTTGACAGACACACACCACTGACGGAGCTGCATATGTGTGTGTGTTTAATACAGAGAGAGAAAAGAGGTGAAACTGAGTCTGAAATTACTCTCTACCACCTGCTTTGAGTGTCTGCTGCTTTCTTAAAAATGGGAAATAAAAAAGCTTGTTTTCTGCTCACTTCATTGGTCAAAATTGTGCTTTTATAAAATATTACAGATAAAAGCTTTTGAATGATGTGAATTTGTTAGTATTATTTCAGTGTGATGAACAGGAAATCACATGTTTCGATAAATGCAATTTTCTTCAGAGGGGTTTATATTTAAGTAAAGTTACAATGAGAGAAACCCAGTGTGGGTCCTGTTGTCTTGTGCTATCTCTCAGCCTTGTCACAGCCACGCAAGAACAGCAACCCGTCAAATTATAGACTAATCAAAATACACTCTGTATCCATGTAAAATAGCAGCAGTAATTGCTATCTTAAGTATAGGGGAACCTTTTGGAACGCACTTTTATGAGTACACAAATGTGTTGTGAAAGTGTTTCAGCAGTGTGTGTGTTTGGGTCGGTCTGCATGTGTGGCTCATGAGAGAAAGTGGGAAAGGCATTGAAGGTGACACTTTGCGACCATAATCAGAATGCCACAAAAACCACGGATGCTCCACACTAAAGCAAACCCCAACCTGTGACGCTGACCCCAGGCCAGTTTGGTCACCCTGGTTACTACAACCATGAAGGAAAACGTCGCACAGAGAGCTGTTCTGGAGTCTGCGGTTAGGCGCAGGGAGTGTGCAGTCGCCGTAATGATGCACTTCCTCTAAAAAAACCTCCAGCCTCTCAAAATCCAGCCTAGCCTTTCCAGTTCCACTCCATTACAGAGTTGAGCGAACATCCCGAACGCTCATCCAAGAGCTTCTGCCTCCATGTAAACAACACAATCCCCATGATTACAGCAGGGTTGAGGAGAAAGGAAGAGAACACGGTGAAAAAAATCAAATCAGAGGCCACACGTAATTGGGCAGGTCGACCATTTCACGCAACTCTGACAAAAAATCATTACCTTTTGTTCGACTAGAAATGGAGAAGTTGTGAAGAAATGATGGCGGCGAGCTGTTTTTCCTCAGGCATGTGCCTCCCTGGCCTGTGCGGTCTACACGCCCTGGTGACAATGACCAGTGGCCCCTGATTGTCTGGTCTCAGAGGGGCAGGGCAGGCACTGTGGGCCATAGTGACCACGCCGAGTTCACGCTGGCCCCACACAGGCGCCTGCTCTCTGGGCCAGCTGAGGTCATAAACAGTGGACAGAACAGGGCTCGTGAAGGACACAAGACACAGAATGGATCTTTCTGACCACATAAAGAGTAGGCACGATTCGCTGGTTGCCCACAGGGAAAACACATATAAAATATAATTATGTGTGTTGTATTATAATTATATATATATTAAATATAATTCTATAAAATATCATAATGTAAAACTAATATAAATAAAATAAAACTTTATTTACATTATAATAATTATTATTATAAATACAATGATCAATGTTGAAAACCGTTTTTGCTGCTTAATATTGGTGCTATTCTTGGATAAATAAAAGGTTTAATGCACAAAAAAATATTTGCTAAATTTTAAATGCATTTACTATTAACTTTGATTTTGAATAAAGGTTTAGTTATTATTATTTATATTTTATCCTTTTTTGTTTGTTTTATAAAATATAAAATAGCTAAATATTTTTCAACATTGATATAAAAATGTGAAATGCTCCTTAAGGAACAAATCAGCATATTAGAATGGTTTCTGAAGGACAATGAAATGAAATCCAGCTTTACCATTAATAGAATAATTTGATTGTGAAATATATTAAAATAGAAAATAGTGTTGAAAGCAACAAATAAAATAAATCCAATTTGTGGGGTATATGTTTATTTGAGCATTCTTTAAATATATTTAGCTGGACACAATATTTTAAAGAGATTCAAAATTCTTAAAAAATGTTGAAATATGTCTTAATGTCCACAGTGAACTTTAGTCCCATGTTGTTTTGGACCTCACTGACTCTCATTATTAAGAAAGAAAGAAAAAAAACATTAAAAACTGTAAAAAGCCATACAGGTTTGAAAGGACATATGAGTAAATGATGACTGTTTCATTGTGAAGCGTGAGTGCTGAGTTTGGTGGAGGGTGAGAGCGACAGCATTATATCATTCCTTAATTAATGCAAGCGTGACAGAGATGCTTGTGTGGCTCTAAATCTTTTTAAGCAGTCACTGTTCACTCCCAGCAAAAAAATCTGTGCATATATTGTGTCAAAATCCAAATGCACCGCAGACCATCTAAGACACCTGTTTGTATGATCACAGTGTAAAAGGTAAGCGAATCAGGTGATGTTTTTCATATATACGTCGACTCCACCCTGGTTCCACAAGAAGAAACATGATTGTAAATTTAGCATTAGAGGAGGTTTCGAGATCAATGTTTGTAAGCTTGAGCATGCTCGTTGTTGTGTCTAAGAGAGAAAGAGAGGAAAATGCATGTGTGGTACAGGAAAATGTCATGTGCTGCAAAAGTTTATGCAAAATGATTGCCTCGACTCGATGCTTAACTTAATTCAGTTGTGTATCTTATACTATGGGCCTTGTGTTTCGAGTAAACAAGGCAAAAATAAATTAACTCTTGCGACTTGAACGAGCCAAGGTAAAGTGGTTTCCATAAACAATTCAAGTAAACTCAACAAATGGAAAGTGTGTGTGTGTGTAAAATGCTGGTGAAGAGGGGGAGGTCTTATGGGATTTTATGATGTCATAAATACTTGTTCTGATCCTTACAGATAAGCTATTGTAGGAGGATGATGAGGAAGAGAGCGATGAAGATAACCACAGCCATTAATGACGGCCTTTGCACTAGGTCTCTAAGAAAACAGCAAATGTGTAAAGCTGTGAGCAGCTGTTAAATGGTTGAAAGCTTCTGGTTTAATGCGGTGTGATGGCCAACCTCTATCTCTCCTATCTGCGCGCTATTACACTGTATCTCTTTTCTCATCCATTCATCAGCTCACCTGCTCGCCTGTTTTTGGCTGTTGTTTCACTCATCCTTGCATGAATATCGGTTGCTGTTAATTTGCCTTTTTATAATTGAAATGGTTATGAAAAATTAATAGCAATTAATACATTCCTTATGAATTCTGCTTTTGATGCTTTTGAGGCTAGTGGTTTATTTATGTGAATTTAATATTTGCTTTAGCTAATTTATTCCTTTTGAATATGAGGCCGATCAATCACTAAATCGTGGATGTAAGTGACCAATTAATAAATGCAGTTATCATATTTGACAGTAAACACTGATAAATAATTCTGTGTCTTCAAGACAGACCCGCAGGCCAATAAATCCTGTCCTTAATTGATATTTAATTTCCATCCTGGCTTTGAAGATCAGGTTGATTGCGAAATTGCATTTGATGGTGGTTTTATTTGAGAGGCTCTAATGATTAATGGTGAAGGCTATTTCTGCCACATATAGCTTTTGTGATGTCCCCGTTTGAGCTCTGTCATCAGTCCCACTGTTTTATGACCATCAGACCCAAGGCCATGGCAGGTGAGGACAGAGGCTGGGCGTTAATGTTTGTTAAGCCCTGTATACGGTGGGGGTGGATTAAACGCTGTTCCTCATCAGGCAGCGTAGCATGTCCTTGATCGCTTTAAGAGGTCGTTAAAATCATTAAAAGCACAACTCATCAGCACTTTTTGACAGCCCTAGCGTGAGAATGAGCTTTCTTACCCCATCATCTAAAAAATGACATCCATAAAATATTCAGTTCACCTTTAGCATTACCTTTTTTCAGGGTCTGTTTAAAAACAATAATGCCGTAAAGCGCTCGTTAGGTTTACAGTCGCCGTAAAAAAGCAGCGGTAAAAGACTGGGCTGGCTCTCCGTCTTAATGAGAGCATTGTTTTATTGTGATGAGATGTATGACTGTCATCAATAGATGGGGTGGATAAGGCACATGATGCTCTCCCACACATTACAGCTTTAATAGAGAATTAAACAACAGGCAGGTAGCGCAACAGGCCAGCAGGCACCGCGCTGCGAAGCCATCGATTTTCATTGCCTTGTTTCCTCATTGACTTTCATGCTAAAACAAATGGCTAATTGAGGACTATGAGGGAGGTCTGGTCATTGTTTATTTGATTATATATGATTCGCATAATAACAGGTGATGCGGTTTGTCTTAATAATGTGCTTAACGATTACGATACCTCATTGCCCGCTTCCATATGAGGACTGGAGCAGTTACATTATGTAGACATATCTTTAATTTAATGTGAAAGTCATTTGCAGAAGTAGATTTGCATATTGATTCGCCTATTCCAAAGACCCAGCGTCTGACCTCGACTTGATCATTATGGTGGCCTCTGATAAAGATGGACATCCAAAAGACGCTTTTTTTTTTTTTTTTACAGCCTGACCATAATAATTTACGCTTTTTGAAATTGCAGGTCCTAAAAATACGATATCCCAGTAATCATTTATCAATCATAGCATTCCATGATCCCACACTGTAATAGAGACTGGACAAATGTTTGCAGTAGACATATGAAGTACACACAAGATGTGGAATCAGTGTTGTAAAAATACATAAAATACATTTATTATGTTGTCTACGTGCACAAGGAAGTGATTTAATGCTGGTGCATTAAATCTAGGCAGCCGGGCACCTAAAAAAACATCAATGAAAAGGGTATATTTGTTATATCGATTTGACAAAGTGTATTTGTTTATTGATTGATGGTCATCAGGCATTTGACAAAATCACTTTAATGGATGATGACATCATAAAGTATTTGCTGGAATCGTTTCGATGCTGTTATCATTGAATGACAGAGGTCAAAATGGCAGTCGCCGACACTGCCAATAAAACAGGATGTTTATTAAGTGAGACGTACTTCATTACGTTGTTCCATATGGTAATAAAACCAAACATGCACTAACCAGCCACTTATTACATACAGGTAAACTTTGAACACTCAATAAACATTGAGGAGCTACAAATGCTATCAGCATTTTTTAAACACGATTTTACACCCAGTATGTCTAATAAAAATCCTTTTCCAAAGTCATACTTTGTTCTCATTAACTCAAACTAGGTGGGACTGTTAGTGCACCTTTTAGCAGACTGACCTTTGATTGCACTTCGGGGCAGTTAAGACGCTGTCCATCCCAGTCCTATTAAAATAATTTGACATTAGGCATTTCTGTGTATTATGCGGTTTGAATCCTACTAATTGATTTTTTGTGTAGATTGAATTAATTTAATACATAGCCACTGCATTTATTATTTAGATGAATGGCACCGCGTTTGCCCTTCTGAATCAATTCTAATTGAATGTTTCTGTGGTTATATGGTGCAACAGGTTCGCCGTCAAACCACAGGGTGTTCAGGCTCTGTGGAACACGGGCACTATATTATTGCTCACTATATTACTGATGGGAAAGCCATTTCCAGCAGTGGTGAGGGCTGTGGCTAAACTGTACATGTATCCCAGTGGCATGTGGTACTGGGTGTCTCTGGCTTTCCTCATTCACCCAAAGTGGAAAGCCAATGGATGTTTTCTTTTGACCTTTGCCAGCTGACTTGTGTTACTATGGCAATATCCAATCAATTACAAGAAATTCTTAGTTTAGTGACCACTCAAATCCTAAAACCATTACTGACCAATTCCATCTTTAGCACTGTTGTCGTCCAACATGTTCTGGGACGGGTTTTGTTTTTTTAAGCTGATCTGTGTGTTTGAATGGTTTTGAATGGAGAAATTATCTAAAAGTTTGATCTAACATTGTTTGAGAGGACACAAGTGCTACTTTTCCACATTCCAGATCTTTATGTAAATGTTGAAAAGTGCCATAATAAGTCCAACACACAGTGATCTCTTATTATTTGTAATAATCTCATGGTCCCTTTTCAGTTTAGTGTGATAAATGTTTATGGAGGCCTGTTTCCAATAAATAAAATTAAGTAAAAAACGAAAAAAAAAAATCTTCTCACAATTGCAAGATTTTATGTCGCAATTCTGACTTCCTATAAGAATTGCAAAAATATATTTTTTGAAAGATTGAAAAGCCTTGCTTGCCAACAGTGACCAAGGAGGGCAGATCTCAGTAAAGGCATTAGAGGTCATTTAATATACTATATCTTCAAAACATTTTGTACTCTTGTGTAGTGGGTTGAACCCAGTGTGACCAGTAAGATAAATATCCCCTTATGGAACCCTTGTGTGGTTTGGAGGTTTGTTTTAGACAAAAAAACACACAATGACTGAGTTCACCCTTCATAAGTAGCTGGTATTTAAGTATAGGCAGACATGCACACACAAAAATACATAACAAATCACTATATTGCCATGCCAGTATTGTGGTCATCTGCACACAAGGTTATGTTAAGACAAGATTCTGAAGGCATTACACTAAAACTGTCTTTCTGACCAACTGACAAGATTAGTCCTTTTGACGACATCTGTTGCATGCTTCTATATACTGTATCTAAAATCCTAAATATATCATTGACACCACTCTGAAACAGCACGCCCTCATTAAAATGTTTGGTAATTAGTGACCACAGCAAGAGCGACCAGCTACAATACAGCTACTCATTATAGGCGCTCTAAATTAATGGGGTACAATCAGTAGGCTTTCCACATAGAGTACAATAAAAAACAACATTAAAACCACAGAGACTATGAGTCCAAATGTATTAAAATCAACCAAACCAATCGCACCCTTTTGCATTATGGGAAATCACTTTTAAAGGATGCTTTTTTAGCTTCTCACTGTGGCAAACCATGCCTGTGCTGTGTTTGATCCAGCAAAAATCACAGTAAACCAGGGATTATTAAACATAAAGCTCCACCAAAAGTGTAGAAAATAGCCTTGGTACTCAAAAGTGCGTGCTAGTTTCTCCACGCAAGACCATCATCAACTTAAAGATGTAAAATGAAGATTAACCTTAATTGATTCTGGTTAAACCTGGAATATATTATGTCCATAGATAAATCAAGATAATTCAGCCCTACTTTATACAAAAGGCACTTTTCCCAAAGGAAAAAAGGTCTGCTGGGAATTTGAGCCCTAATTCTAGTCTGCTGTGTACATTCTCATGCAGTTGTTTTGCGAGTGCATGTACCATTGCTAATTGAATGAGCTTTAAACTAGTACCAAAAGTCAACCAAGCAAGAAGAAATGGGAACAATTAAGAAGCCATAAGCAGAGATAAAGACACGGCCATCACCTTCCGATAGGTACGGCTCTAGGGCCCTGACGATGGGGGGTGTCCACGCAGATTGCTTGCGTGGTTTAATTAAGAGCCTCCCCCACACCATTGAGTCACATGGTGGAATGTGTGATGGGAACAGATGCTGAACTAATGACAACCTGGTGACACCCAACCGCATCCTACCGCCTTCTCATACTGTTTGTGGGCCAGACCCCCCACAGCTTTAAGTTTCTGTGTGTGTAAGGCTGTTCCTCTATCTGGTGATGGTGTATAATGGCAGGGAGGATGGTGACTGGGATGACGGGTTGAATGCACATTTATGGTTAAGACAGGAACAATCCCGTCCCTTGTATCTAAACTGCAAACCTCTGTAGAACTCTGGTGAAATAACTTCTTTGAGCTTCTATTACCTTGTTGTTCTCTCTTGGTCCAGGTTAACGCGGTGCAAACACAGTCAGGAGCGGTTCGTGATGCCACAGCTTGCAAACAGATGTGCTACCCTGTGCCCTGATGCCCTGTGCCAGTCTCTCCCACCATTCCTAATTCTCAAAATGGCACATTCAAGCTAAATCATTCAGCTTTTATAGTTTGGACTCAATCTCTGCGCTTCTTTTCTATTTGGAAGATAATCTATATGTTTGAGTCACTAAACAAGCATGCATAGAAGTATTTCAGTCAATTAGTCAAATTTCACGTATTGCACCACCGGGTAGGATTACATATTGCTGAATCATGACAGATTGGGGGAGTATTTAGCAAACTTTATTCATCAATTTATGTTTTGAAACGGCTTCCTGAATTACTGGACCTCTTCTGCATTGACTTGGGTAGGCCTTCGGTATCCAATACACACAAATATGGGTTTGGCTATTTGACCTTAAACACAATTTGAGATGCTATCATGTGGCAATAATAATATGTTTTATGAGGGGCATAAAACTATTAAAACAATGTATGGGCAAACTAGAGCACGGCTGCCCGAGTCACTCAAACACAGTTACAGTACAACCCCAGCCTACTTTTTAATATACTACACAATAATAGGCTGATACAGTTAAAACGCTGTGTGTAATTTTCCCAGCTAATACACTTTCTTCAATCTTAGGTTAATATGCATAAAACTCTTTTTTAATTCCCAAAAAGTCTATAGCAATTATTGCCTAGTTTGTTTAAATGAACTGACATGTCAGCAAAAAATGGTGTGACTTTGGGGGCAGGCCTACAGGTTTGTCTGAACAACGTTCAGGGAGTCTTTGAGAAAGCTGCAAAACTCATAAAAATTTTGTCATTAATTACTTACCCTCATGTCATTCCAAATCCGTCAGACCTGTGTTCATCCTCGGAACAGAAATTCAAATATATTGAGATGAAATCCAAAAAGCAAATGTATCGTGATCCAATCATGATGCTCTTTCCACAATGATGCTGCACTGCAGATGAGATGAAGAGCAGAAGAATTGTTGAATAAAATGTTTGTTTTTATTTTATTCTGATATTTGTTGAAATATTCTTGTAGCGTCGTAAAATTACAGTTAAATTGTGGTTAAATTGCGGTTAAATTACAGTAAAATTAAGAACATTGCAGTTGCTGTCTACAGAGGGTCAGAGAGCACTCGGATTTCATCAAAGATAACTTATTTTGTGTTGCAAAGATAAACGAAGGTCTTACGAACTTGGAACAGCTAGAGGGTAATTAATGACAATTTACATTTTTGGGTGAACATTTGTAAAAAAAAAAAAATTGTAGGTGCTTGGGTGAGTGTAAAAAGGAGTGTTAAAAGTGTTTTTGGATTTATAGTTTGAAACTTCACTGGAAAGAATACAGCAAGTCAATTTATCTGTGAAGTCCTGATGACCTGTAACCAACTGGACAATGGAAAATCTGGAACATGTTTTGTTCCCCCCATATAAATGCCTCTGATTTTCTCTTATTTAATCAGAAAAAAAAGTACTGCAGCCTAATCCTTTTTTATACAGCAAGAAATGGAGTGTAGTCTCACAGATAATCAATGACATGCATGTGTCCTTTTTATCCTCAGTGTAATGCTGCATGTTTACCCTAGTGGGGCTGAATTGTGTAGCTTTGATTTTCGTGTTGAGTGACTGAAGGCTTCCTGATGGATGAGACACAGACTTACAGAGAGACAAACAAACATGTGGCAGGCAAGAGGCGCATACAGACACGTATCCTATTACAAAAGCCCATGGGTAGATTGAAGTAACCACTGATAACGAACCAAATACCGCAAAAGCCTTTGACACATTTTTATTTAACCTTAAGAGATCTGTGCTGTTGAGTCTCATTTGGCAGCCACTTTTTAATGGAACATCCTCTATTTGTGGCTGTCAGGCCCGCTACGAGGGACAGACTTGACGTTTGGCAGCTTGTCGCCTCGCTTGGCCCTGATCAGTCTCTCAGGGTCTGCTAGCAGAGTGCAAAATCATGTTGCCTAACACCGTGCTGTTTACTGCCCAGCCCACCAGCAGCCCTGCTAACACACCGAAACATCTAATAAATAATACAGAGCAACAGACGGGAGGGGGAGGCCACCAGTGTTTGTGAGTAAATAAAGAAGTAGGAATGGGTTCGGTGGAGTAGAGCGTCTATTTATTTGCGAAGATGCAAAATGCAACCCTAATGGTGTTCACGTGCACTGCTGTCATTTTGAATTTATGACTAAATTAGCAAATACGTCGTCTGGTCAGTGAGTAAGATACTGCTCGACTGGAAACTAAGACCATCTTCGAACACAGTGAGTCGCTCTGGTGTACTTGGGAAGACTTTTGCTTTACAGAAAGAAATTTTATGCTTTAAGCTCGTAATGTTTTTTTCTGTTCACTTTTAAGGGGAAAAAAAAATATGGATGTAGTGAGTGCAAATTTATTGATTCATTAAATGGTATTTATTTATTTGTTCGTAATGATACGACACAAAGAGTACACCTATGAGGTAATATAAATGCTTGTTTTACAAAAAAAAGGTTTCTTGAGTCATAACATGTAATTATTTCTATAGGAGGATGAAATCAAAAAAAGACTTTATATAAAAATATATAACCCAAATCTAAATAGCCTATTGCCTTAAAGGCTAAACCCTAACCATGATTGTGATCTGAAAATAGATAAATGAAATAAATAAATACAAACCTAGATAAAGATTGCATATGGCAGTATGTATATTTATATATTATTATTCCTTTAAAGTATACATTAATTGACAGCTTTTTTCTTTTTCTTTGCTTAATATCTTTCACTGTTTCATTGTTAGGAGGACTTGTTTGTCATTGACTAAATGTCATATTCTTGATGCACATATCAGTGCACCAGTGGTCCATAATATCCAGCACCTGCACAGAGCTAAAATACGCTCAGCATGACCATTCGCGCTCAAACTAAATCACATGTAGTATGTTTTAAAACAGTTTCTTACATGTTAAAGACATGACAAATAAAAAATGATTGCATGTCGTATAAAAGAGAAATATAGATTCCCAACGGAGCGGGGGTAAGAGTTAACTAAATCAAGCCGTTAGGGACTGAGTGGGGAAAAGCGAATGAAAAACTAGCTCCGCTCTCTTTTATTGTTGGGTTTAATTAAATTTTCAGCTCTAATTACAATTAAGCCACTTAGTATGTATAATAATGTTTGCATCACAGAGCAGCACAGATGCAGTCCATCAGCGCAATTAAATATTAAACCGGCGGAGGCTGCACTAATAGTGGCACAGCAAGAAGCCATAGTGTCTGCACGCCAGCCGATGCAACCGGGACTCCCCGTACGGCCGCTCGGAGACCCGCAGAGCATCGTCGCCATTCCCTTCCGCTGAGCTGTTTAGCTGCGCGTGGGTATTTTTGGCCTTTTTTTCAGTTAGTAATGCTTTTACACCAAACGCTCCTCGAGGTGAATATATAGGTCACTTTGAGGTGCATCCAGTGGAAAACGCATTACTGGAAAAAAGGCGGGAAAAAATACCCGGCACATGGGTAAACAGCCCTGGAGAGTTGGCGAGAGTGTTTTTGAGCTGTGAATCAGTGGTCTAATGCAAAATTACTGTTGTGTTGCCAAATTATTTATGAGCCAGGAATGAGCGCATTTTAAGCCCAAATGATAAATTTCTTGACTCATCTCTCTCTCCCCTTTTTCCGTGTGTGTGCTAATGTCCTGTCCTCTATTTCCAGCGATAAAGCTTCGCTCATCAAGGTGTTTTGCATTATTTAGGATATGGTGACCGCCAACAACACTAAACAAGGGTTTATTTGGTTCCGCTTTGTCAAGCGCTTTGACAGCACGTATGTTTCCTCTCAAGCATTTAACAATAAAGAGCAAACTTGGTTTGGGTCAAACTGGTGTTCTTTACAGTGACGGACATTCTGCCACGACCCAAGCTGCAGTCGGAATACCTTTCATCTGCAATATTTAGTTGGATTTCAGCTGCAACCATTTAAAGGGGGCAGCAGCTGATCAAACAGTATTGTTGTGATACAAATCAGTTGTTTTACTGTAGCTCAGTTTGTACAGTCATCTGTGCCGCGCTGATTGTTGGAGTCAGTGCATCCTTTGGCAAGCTGGAGTCTTCCATTATGGGCAGAGAGGAATGTGTAAGGGTGCATGATCTTTGAACTGTAAAGTCAGGCTTTTGGCTCGGCCGGCATCAAGGCATGCCTGGATAAATTTAGCAGCCATAGAATAAACCTAAATAGAAGGCTCCTCTTGGGGTAATAATTGGGTGTTGCTGCCCTACATTACAAACACTGTCGATTCCAGCAAAATGTTTCCGCACAGAAACACACAAACAAAGCATAAACACTAAATATAGGAGAGAGCGAAAAAGACGGACATGATCGACTAGTGATGGATAGTTTTAAGAATTTTAAGTTTCAGTTTAATTTTAGTTTTAAAAGTGCTTAGATTTATAGTTTTGCAAATTTTAGCATTGCACCATGTCACAATTTGTTCCTTCTGCCCATGATGACACACTAGATCTGGCTCCGCAGGGCCTGGCCCACCATATAATGAACTTGGCCCACCCTGGAAACCACCAAAGCTCCCATAACTGTCTGGCCCACCTTATGTTAGAGGTCTACTTGGACAGGATATACTTGGACTACTCGGACAGGATATACTGATAATCAAAAGGTGGCTTCGGTAGATTTAATCAGACCAATCAGATCTGAATGAAAATGAGAAATATTGTAAAAATGTTTTCATCAAAAAATCCTGCTAAAACTGTATCAGTGGTCTGAACAAAAATATTAAGCAGCACAAGCATTATTAGCATAATTTAAAAAAGGACAGATTTCAAAAGGATCATGTGACTTTGGCATCACATAAAAAAATGTTACTGACCTCAAACTTTGGACGGTAGTGTATACTACTTTCGTGAGTGGATATTTCTGTATACAAATTTAAATGTTGGATTAGAACTACGTGCATGAGATGAAAAACATAATGTTGCCCTCAAAAATTTGAGATGTTTAGGTTACAGAGTCAATATAAGGGTAACTATTACACACAAACACACAGCCTTCACAACAACCAAATAACATGCGGTACCTTCAGACAAACAGAGCGTGGCACACACAAACATATTCAGAGAGGTCTGGTGTCCCGTGAAACACTATACCGGCACGTCAAACCTGCTCTACGCAGCTCCCTTTGACTCATTACCGCAAACAACAAGCTCATGGGTATATATCTGTCAATAAATGATGATGTCCCTTTGTTTTCGTGTTGTTTGCATGTGATTGTCCTAAAATGTCTTGTATTTATTCAAATATGAAGCTTAGGTTGCATTTATTCAGCAATCAGTATTTTTTATCAGTTAAGGTGTGATAAGCTGCTGTTTATTGATCCCTTTAAAAATGTTATCTATCTTGCAATCTATCTGTGTGTGTGTGCATGTGTGTCGGTGGGTGTGGGTTAGATGGAGATGTTTATGACGAGGGATTATCCAGCGGTCCAAAGGGCACATGACTGCTGTCTCTGAGTTTCATCCCCACTGGTTGATCACCCTGCAAAGCCAAAGCCTTTCATAAGATGATCGGCAGAGGTCGTCAGTTAGAACAGAACTCAGTTGTTTAGTAGGTATGTTTCTATAACAATAATATAGCATACTTTAACGATTATTAGAAATATACATGAGTGTTTTCTAAGCTGAATAAAAGGTAAAGCTGTATTTGTGCAAACGTTCATTTGTATGATTGCAAAAGATCTTTGAGAAAAGGCATTTTACACTCATTCAAATCTTTAGTGACGTAGGTAATGCATGAATGGAAATACGTAAGACCCAACTTGTTTTGATCTTAGCTGCTCATAAATAGAACTGACACATGCATAATGTAATTTACAGAATAAACAATATTAATTGAAAAGAATGGTGCAAATACAAAACTTTTCTCTCCTTTGAGGTAAAGACATATGTAGTGTTTTAGCAACTACTGTCAATCATGAAACATCCAGCACAGTTATTATGACATCAAATGAGAAAAGTTCTGTTTTGGATTTAAGAAGGGTTCTTCTGCAGTTTTCTTAAGAACCTCTAGGGGCAGTACAAACAAAACTGCGTGTCTGTTGTATCACCATTAAAGGCTTTGTGTTCATTGCGTGACATTCCCTCAACTCATAATTTTTAATGCTCTCTTTGCTTTTATGCTTGTAAATCTCTTTAATATTTTGTAATTACAATGGTCTTGACAGAATTTGGCATACTGGTATGAACCAAATGAACAGACTTATTGTTTGGTTTCAGTCTAATAAAACAGGCTTACTGGATGAAAATTTATATAGATAATAGTATGATTTTGTATTAAACATTACAGCCATTTTGCTTTTAATTAGAGCCAACAAGCATTGGACACCTGTGATAAAACTCTGATGGTTCTTGTGGCTCTTGTCCCTTGTTATATCTGCTCTTCACAGGACTTTATATCACATTGTTACATTTATAAAACAGTTAAATAACATTTCACAATATTACTATCTGTATTTAATGAAATAAATGCAGCCTTGATGACTAAGAGACATTTTTCAAAAGCATTAAAGAATCTTACTGATCCCAAAGTTTTTTCAAGTTGGTTTCAGCTTCATATCATCAGGCCTAATGGATAAAAAGTCATATAAATCATTTGGCTGAGATAGTATGATTACAAAGTAATTATTTTACTGTTTTATGATTAACAAGCATTGAACAGATGCGATGAAACTTATGGTTTGTATAGATCCCATCCCTTTGTAAGATATTTCATTAAAGGTCAGAAATTGTTCATCCAGCTCACATGTGCTCCTTTTTAACTACAGCCCCCAAAAAATGGCCTTTTAAAATCTGACCCTTTTATTATTTTTGACCCTAAATCTTTTTGAATGTGTACAGTATGTCATTAATTGATACATAACACACACAGCAATCTAGAAAAACTAATTTATTGAAAATACTTCTTACACTAAAATGTAAACCCTCTGCCCAACATTCAACCTGTTTTAATATTAACACTAAAGGCACACAATGGTGTTGTCATAGTTGCTTGCCTAGAGACAGCTATTGCATTTATACTTCCAAAATAATCACTTTTTTATTTGTAAGAGATGCGCTGTTTAAAATGGATCTATGACCTGATCTACTGTAAGTAAAGTTATGACCTTAAAACTGTGTCAGTGTGATTTCATTGTGAATCAAGTTAATACCAATGTTGCATTTATTGAGCTTTACAATTATCTCTGCTCCTGGCAAGATGGTGGTAGATTGAGAGGTAGTTAATGAATGTTGGAACTACAGATTATAGTCACTCTGGCGCTTGCTCTGTACAGACTGCTTGTTAGTGGCTTGGTGTGGCCATCATGTCATGTCATCATCTGCAACCTCCAAGCTCACAGCGTCTCAGTTCTCACCATCAATGGCCACATTTTCCCCCCTCTGATGTTCCCTCCTCTCTTTTTCTCTCTCTCCAGTCTCCATCTTGCCTGCTTTCCTCGCACCCTCATTGTGCTGCATCATAATTTGCCTAACTGAAAGCAGGTGGGAAAATCATTTGACGGTGAGTGGGCCAGATGTGCTGCTCCCAAGATGTTGTCAGATTTGAAATAATTTTTCTCAGCGCTATTCAAACTTCACCAACTGACATGGCTCCGTCCCATATGCTGTCTCTCTCTCTCTCTCTCTCTCTCTCTCTTTCTCTCAGTTCATGGCCCAACAGTGATTACGGGGCAGCTGTGAGTGGAGAGGACGATGTGAAGCAGTTTACACACACACAATTGCTATTAATGTCCAAGACTCGAGGGGCTCCTTTATTTATTTATCTCCCACAATGGCGTTGTGTGGACGTGAAGCGCGACTGATTGGGTGCTGTTGTGTGCAGTAGGAAGCAGCAAACCGTGAGGGACACACCTGTTAGTGTACACATCTCATTAAGAGCTACTTCACGTCCATTCCTGGATCTGTCTATCTATCTATCTATCTATCTATCTATCTATCTATCTATCTATCTATCTATCTATCTATCTATCTATCT